>ML295181.1:0-41692 GCA_005239495.1 Nicotiana undulata
TTCTCTGTACTATGAGTAATTGATGATTTAGAAGTGATACCTTGATGTTGTTCCATGACATGGTCAGTTATTGTGTTATTTGTTTCAATTAAGGCTTTTACTGTTGATATTGTATTTCTGATGCGAGGTTGGTTATAGCTGAGTCCCTTGCCGGGGCGATAGAATTTTATGGAGTATTTCCGTACGCTTGAGACTTCTCATTGTTGATTTTCACATTATATTGCTGACCGTTTATTATTTATCGCACGAGGGGACATGCCGTGCTGATTGTTTATTATTTGTCACACGAGGGGACATGCCGTGTTGACCGTTTATTATTTATTACACGAGGGGACATGCCGTGCTGATTGATTATTATTTATCACACGAGGGGACATGACGTGTTGATTGTTATTGTTATCGCACGAGGGGACATGCCGTGCCGATGTGTTACTGTTTGATGTACGGGGGGACATTCCGTGCCGAGTGATTTGTGAGGTGATGCACGAGGGGACATGCCGTGCCTTGTGTTATTCATTATCTGTTCTGAGGTGTTAAATTCCTGTTTTTACTGTTACATTTCAGCTGTTACCCTGTTCCACTATGCTAGTATTTGCTGCCCCTTTTTCCCCCATCATGTTCTCCCTGTATCTATTTTTACTTGCTTATTCCCGCCGATATCTTTCCTGTTATTGTATAGAGTTGTGCAGGTACATATATTGTTGTCGGTCCTAGTCTCGTCACTACTTCGCCGAGGTTAGGCTCGGCACTTACTCAGTACATGGGGTCGGTTGTACTGATGCTACACCTGCACTTCTTTATGTTGTGCAGACTACCCAGCCAGACCCGGTGGTCACTGACGGTCAGAGCATTTCATCAGTTCATTCAGGGGACATCGAGGTAGACCCGCAGACGTTCGTGGGCCTTGGCGTCACCTTCTACCCTTCACTTTCAGCTCTGTCTTATTTATAGTTTCAAAGACAGTCATATGTACATATTTTCAGACCATTGTATTTAGTAATCTCGTAGACAGTTCGTGAGTGTGTGACACCAGTTCTGGGTTGTATTTATGGGTTTTACTTCGAAGCTTGCCATATTATCTTTTTGTAATTCGTTAACTCTCATATTGTTAATCATGGCTGCCCTTGTCATCATGTTCATTTTAGTTGTTATGAGTTTTATTTAGTTCAAACGTTGGCTTGTCTAGCGGGTTCAACGTTAGACGTAGTCATGGCCCGAAGGTGGAATTTCGGGTCGTAACAATTGGGCCACAAGCTGACTAGCATAGGGCAATGGTCGGTCAGAATGAGTTCTAGGGAGGTGGCTCACATTACTAGAAGGGTATTCCTGAATTTAATCATCATTGGCAAAGCACCTATCTAGTCTTTCTAGGATTAGTTGACTCCTACATATTCTTGTACCTCATGTTAGTCAAAGTATATTTACTTCCCTTAAACCCCAAGTCAATAAGCTTGCAATGGTTCAGGCACTGCCATGACATGCTAGCTCTTGGCGCAGAGATACAATTTCCCCTTAGCTTATCTCTGGCCCTTATGACTTCATTGATAAAAAGGTTAACCTCCCCCAAAACATAGTAGGTTTGGACATAAGAATTGTAAAATTCTAAAATATGATTAAAAAAAAATTCAAGTGAAAATGATATTTGAATTTAGAGTTGTGTTTGGATATAAAAATTAGTTTGGGTTGTTTCTGAAGTTTTGTGAGTGAAAATTTTGAAAAACTGTTTTTTGGAGTTTTTCAAATTTTTAAAAATTTTCAAAATGCATATTCAAGTGAAAATAAATTTTTTTACGAACAAACAATGGTTTCGAAAATATAATTTTTTTGGGGGAAAAAGGAAAAAATTAAGCCAACTTGCTGAGAATGACAGCAATATTTCGTAGGTTTCAATGCAAGAAAACCCAACCCCTTTTTCATTTTCCAGAACAGAATCTCAAGTTGCTGAAAATCCATGCATTATATATTCACCGCTTTATATTTAATGTTTGTTTAGAGGTATCATTGATCCTATAATATACCTGTGGTTTGCTGTCCTATATATTAATGTCAACTACCAAGATAGCAGTCGCATATTCTGTTAAACATTTACTATACTTTTTACGTAAAATATTCATATATTATTGCTACCTATTTTTTTAAATAATTAATTATTCCTCATTAGCCCCTTCATCACCTTCATTATTTAATTTTCCTTTTGATTATAGAATACTCTCAAACGATAAATATTCCATTTGATATTGAAATGTGTCTGGGTTATATCTCATAGTCTTCAATTTCATACAGATTATAAATTTGCAATATAGCTTTCGAAAGATATGCAAGGAGATCGAAAATTGGTCAATAGGTGACATTCACACTCTTATTGGTGTCCTTTTTATTTGGTTGGTTGAGGGGGGATATAATTATAATCCAACTTAATTACTAGTCAATTTTAAAGTTTTCTTCCGTAATTTAGTTTTCAGATTCCTGTGCGTATAAGGAGGAAGACAGTAAACTATTGGAGAAACAAATTCACTGACTTAGCTTGTGCGCTGTACTGCTATCAGAGTTATAATTTAAAGCAATTTTTTTCCTTTTAAGTTGCTAGATTTCGAATTAATCATTGGTTGTAAAATTTGGACCAAAATTACTTGATTCGAACCGAACCCATAAGGGCATGCCTTGCTGTCACAGAAGGTAATCAAATTATACACATTGGTCAAGGAATTTTTAAATAGTAAGTTTAGTAATTTTCTTTGTTTTGAGACGAAAGGTTTTCAATCACAAAATATCAGTATTTTCCATATATTTATGTTCAAATATTATGGTCAAACTGAGTAATTTCGAGAATTATGAAGTCATGAAACTTTTGATACAGCGAATAATTACGGTTTGCCCAAGTAAATTGTTTAATGCGACTAATTTCATTTGACTATACATTTTTTCCCAAGTATGTGTCTGATACTGCTGAGTGACCAAACCTGTACAGTAAAGAATCTGAATATCCAGTTTTCCTCTTTCACCCCACCTCCGCCTTTCTCTTCCTTCTAGTTTTCTCTACGTCCCCTCCACCTTTTTGATATCTCTCTATATATTGGCGAATTTCTGCACTGTCTTCTTAGCGCTCTCACATTTGTTCCTTTCCCTTGAAACCATTCCCACACCCAAATTATAAGGAGCTATTCTCTTTGTACTTGAATATTTGGATTCTTTTTCACTGTCCTCTGCATCATGTAAATCTGCTGTTGTCTTATTAAGATTTTATTTGGTGTCTCATTTCCTCGTGCATTGTGTTCTTTTGAAGTTTCCCCCAGAAATATTTGGACTATTAGAAAATGCTGTATTTTGCTACTACAACGGCTTTTCATTCCCTAGTCCTTTAACTCTACAGCTCTTCCATTGTCACAACACAACAGAAATATCATCAAATTCGTTAACTTATACAAGTCCAACGACTTCTCTAACTTAGAAAGACAAGAAAGAGTCTTGATTTGAGTGGATTAGTTGTTACCTGATCAAATGGAAGAGTCATTTGTGCCTTTTCGTGGAATCAAGAATGATCTACAGGGACGTTTGTTGTGCTACAAGCAAGATTGGACCAGTGGAATCAAAGCTGGCTTCAGGTACACCACACTCACTTCTTGTACTATCCAATAACCAACTGTTGAGCTATATGTCTTCAGTTTACTAATTGTAAAATCTATTCAAGTACTGTTAAAAATTCCATGTTGGTTTAGGGAATTAATTGCTGTTGCTTATATGGTTTTGGGTAATTCTTAGATGACTTTTGAGGATAAGTGAAAACGAGGCCCATTTTCTTCACGTAGTATCGAGTTATACCTTATTTTTGGTTTAACAAATGTTGGGCCTCACATGATATTGCTCATGCTCCAGATGTCCAATGCTATGCTAATCTTACCCGGTGGTAGATACACGTATGTTATGAACATACATCTGTATCCGTTCTCGTGTTGTGCCTTGATTGGGATATGTGCATTCTAGGACACATGGGCGGAGCTAGAGTATGAGTTATGTGTTCGGACAATAACTTTTGCTTAGACTCTATACTTGTTTCATAAATCCATTAAATGCTATAAATATTTAACTAGGACCCTAGTAACTAAAACTAGGTGAGGGTTCGTGTCAAATTAGAATACATAAACTTCAGATCCAGCCTCTGCCTCTGGCATGGGCATGAGAGGGGTGATAAGTGTCTCAAATTAGTTAAGTTAGGCCCGAGGTTCATTTTTTGCACTATTATTTCATCAGACTCTCCTTATATGTTGATGGGGGGTTTAGCTTAGCTGAACAAGAAAGCTACTGATTTTCAGGATCTTGGCACCCACAACATACATATTCTTTGCCTCGGCAATTCCAGTGATTTCATTTGGCGAGCAGCTGGAGAGAAATACCGGTATGTTATTGCTAGACTAGTGCAATTTGCTTGAAAAATGCTTTTTTTGAGTGTTTCGAGTTGCAGTTTAAAGTTTTCAGCCTTTTCTGTTTCGTTCATCAATTTGAAAATTGATACTCAAAAGTCAACATTTGCAGATGGAACTCTAACTGCAGTTCAAACATTGGCATCAACCGCGATTTGTGGAATTATACACTCCATCATTGGTGGTCACCCTTTATTGATTTTAGGAGTTGCAGAACCTACTGTCATAATGTACACATTCATGTTCAACTTTGCTAAACAAAGACCTGAACTCGGTCCTGGTCTCTTTCTAGCTTGGACTGGTTGGTAAGTACACATTGTCTAAACATGAATAACCAGTTAGTCTAACCAACACGCTAATATCATTTTGATTTTCCAGGGTATGCGTCTGGACTGCAATTTTACTCTTCTTATTGGCAATATTAGGAGCTTGCTCCATTATTAACAGGTTTACCCGTTTGGCTGGTGAACTATTTGGCATGCTTATTGCAATGCTCTTTATGCAACAAGCTATCAAAGTAAGTAGTACTTTTTAATCAATTCCCTTCCTTATTATCCAGTCTGGAGGGCATTTTGAATTACTTGAAAAAAGCAGCACTAAAACGTGTTACCTCGACTAATCCTTTCTGGTTATCGTACTATTGTTTAGCTGAATGCAATCACAAAAATAATTTTCTGTTCTGCTTTTACATTTGTATATTAGGGCCTGGTAGAAGAGTTTCGTATTCCGGAAAGAACCAATCCTCGTTTAACTGAGTTCATGCCTTCGTGGAGATTTGCTAATGGAATGTTTGCCTTGGTTCTCTCCTTTGGTCTACTGCTAACTGCTTTGAAAAGTCGAAAAGCAAGGTCATGGAGATATGGAACAGGTAGGTAAAAATGACACATTCACGATCATGATAACTGTTTATGACCAATGATTTTCTGTCATCTTCACTGATATTTGGTTCCCAAATGACAACATTGGACTTGAATGATTAAAAGTTTTCTTTCGACAGGTTGGCTTCGTAGTCTTATTGCAGACTATGGTGTACCACTTATGGTTGTGGTCTGGACAGCAGTTTCCTACATACCATCTGAAAGTGTTCCTCATGGAATTCCAAGACGTCTCGTCAGCCCAAATCCATGGTCACCTGGTGCTTTTGAGAATTGGACTGTTATCAAGGCAAATGTTTTTTCCTTACTGATTTTTACTTCATCTCTAATTACCGTCTGTCTAATTTCTTGCCTTATGGACAACTAACTCTGATAATCTGCAGGACATGCTAAAAGTGCCAGTCCTCTACATACTTGGTGCTTTCATTCCTGCTACAATGATTGCGGTGCTTTACTATTTTGACCACAGTGTGGCGTCTCAACTGGCACAGCAGAAAGAATTCAATCTTAGAAAGCCACCCTCTTTCCATTATGACTTGCTTCTTTTAGGGTTCTTGGTATGCAAAAATTCATTTTTCTACACATACCTTTGGTTTCCACATTTTGCTTCACCTTCCACATATATGTTTCCTTTAACATATCTCTTGATGTTTCGCTTTGGGATTCTTGGTTGTAGACACTAATGTGCGGCCTTGTTGGTATCCCTCCATCAAACGGTGTGATCCCACAGTCCCCAATGCATACAAAAAGTCTGGCTACTCTTAAACACCAGGTAAATTCCAGCTTAGTGAAACTACTCCACATCCGTTCTTCAGTTCCCAGTCCTCTAATGTATATTTAGCAGCAGCAAGGCAACAATTTAAACTGTTATATCTCCTTTTCTGTAAATTGTTGCACAAACTAAGATAACCTTGTTGTGCAGTTGCTTCGCAACAGACTTGTTGCCACGGCTCGCAAAAGTATGCAGAAAAACTCAAGCTTGGGACAATTATATGGGAATATGCAGGAAGCTTATCAACAGATGCAAACTCCTCTGATCTACCTAGAGCCATCGGCTAGAGTACGTGACATGCCTCTTCACCGATTTATGGAGCTTAAAGTTTTGCTATCTATAATCATGACTACCTACTTGAATTTACCAAGTATTTCCATTGTAGCTCATACAACAACTTGATTTCCTTAATTTAGCAGGGTCTGAAGGAGTTAAAAGAATCAACAATTCAGTTAGCGTCAAGCATGGGAAACATTGATGCTCCAGTGGATGAAGCAGTTTTCGACGTTGAGAAGGAAATTGATGATTTGTTGCCAGTTGAAGTGAAAGAACAGCGCGTCAGTAACTTGCTTCAAGCCACTATGGTAGGAGGATGTGTTGCTGCAATGCCAGTGCTCAGAATGATTCCAACCTCAGTGCTATGGGGATATTTCGCTTACATGGCCATTGAAAGTTTGCCGGGCAATCAGTTTTGGGAGAGAATATTACTGCTATTCACTGCACCAAGCAGAAGATACAAGTAATTAACTCTTTCTAAAAATGCCTTTAAATTTATCTTTTTAATTTTTTTTCCAAGGAATTTCCTTAACAAGATGATGAACCTTGCTTGCAGAGTTCTAGAGGATTATCATGCCACTTTTGTAGAGACTGTGCCTTTCAAGAGCATAGTGACATTTACAATATTCCAAACACTATACTTGCTTGCTTGCTTTGGCATTACGTGGGTTCCAATCGCGGGGCTCCTTTTCCCTCTTTTGATCATGCTTTTGGTTCCTGTGAGACAATACATATTGCCTAAGTTTTTCAAAGGGGTACACCTTCAAGATTTAGATGCAGCAGATTATGAAGAGTCGCCAGCTGTACCATTCAATCTTCCTACGGTAAGTTCTCTATTCAGTAAACTAGTAATATCTGATTGTAATGACATGAATCTTAAGACTTGAGGACTAATATTAAAATATGTAGGAGGGTGAATTTGGTTCAAGACCTTCCTATGCAGGAAGCGGCGAAATTTTAGATGAGATCATTACTAGAAGCAGGGGTGAGGTAAAGCGCATTAACAGTCCTAAGATCACAAGTTCAACAGCAACTCCAATAAGAGATTCCAAGCTCCTTCAAAGCCCACGCGTTCCAGAAAAAGCATACAGTCCACAGATTAGCAAACTGAGAAGTCCACTTTCTGGCGCAAGAGGGCCTTTTAGCCCGAGGAATGGAGAACCAAAGCCTTCCAATTTGGGCATGAGTCCCTCAGACATCAACTTCTAACGACTAAGAGACGATTGACTCCCTATGACTAAGCTAGTTGATTGCCTAAAGCTTTGTATTTCCATTTGATTGTCTCCTTTTCCTGCATTTAAGCGATGCATTTGGGAATCTACCTGTAACATTAGCCGAGTATTGATGTCTTAGAATGATAATAGTTGGGAAGTGTTTGTTTGTTCATATATTTTGGAGATAACAATAATAATATAGCAGCTAAAGTGTATTTATCCATATTTACTTGTACAACTTTGCACAAGTCTTTTTTCAACTCATATTAATCGCTGACCTGAAAGTGGAGCACTCATCCTAAAGAAAATATAACACTACAACAGTACTCTATTGTTTAAAATTGATTAATTCCACATAACATATCGATTAATTGTTGAACCTCGCTCTGATACCACTTGTTATGACCGAAATGATCGGGTGTCATGCAGGAGCTAGTAAAGCAAACCTTGAACAACGATAAATGCAACAATAAAAGAGAAATCTACCAAAAGAGACACAAACATTTAACGTGGTTCGGTCAATTGACCTACGTCCACCGCGGAGATGAGCAATCCACTATATAAAAAGAGAGTACAAATATCGAGAGAACAACCTCACGAAAAGGCAAACACAAGTGACAAACTACACTTGTCCGGTAAAGCTCTCCCCCCTAAACACGACTCTCAAACCCTTTATGACTACATTGTTGATGCTACTGAATGAAAAGGAAGGATCCTCAATTTATAGAAGTCCAAACCTTTTCCTAACGGAGAAAAAAGATTAGCCAAACATGAAAGAATTATAATTTCCTTTTGCAGAAAGGAAAACATAACTATGGTAAATATGTTGCCATTTCCTTCAACAGATAAGAAAATCAAATATGGTAAGAAAATCAGGACAACACCTAACATCAACTACATCTAAATCCAGATAAATTAGGGTGAAAAAAGAAAGGAAGTCTAGGACATGGATTATGTTATACAGTAAACAGTTTTTAGCTACATCAATGATCTTACTAGATTCCTGATTTGAACATTGTCAAGTATATCGGAGTGGTCAAAAGTTTGTTTGTAGATTGATCAGCAGTGTGTCCAGAAGCCTCTTTCAGATCAAAGTTTCAATTTTTACGAGTCGAAAAAAAGGCAACAGTATATGATTTGTGATAGGAGGAGTGACATGAATATAGCCAAGCACAGAGAAATGAAAAGAAAAAAAAAGGTGATTATCAGATAACAAGTCATTATGAATGCCGGAAGAAAAGCAGAGGTCAGAATTGAATTTGAGAAAGCATGCATATGGAATTAGTGAAGGGACAACAACAAGTGAGGGAAAGAATGTGAAAGCAAAGGGTTTCATGGCATTTGACTTAAATAAGTGGAAAACATAGCAGATCACTGACTAATGATTTCAGGATCTCTGTTCTTTTTATTTTTGGCCTATCTGACTCTGAGGGAATAATGGTAAGAGTTGAAAACGACCAATCTAAAGGGCACCAAACTCAGGTGACATTTCATTTCACGTATTCATATAGTCGCTTATGACATGAGGCCCATGACTACGTGATTTAATTAGACCCCCCTAGCTAGTCGTGTCTTGCGAAATACAACCTAGTGACATCAATGGCAGATGCAGAATTTTCATCAAGGGGTTTCAATATAATGTCTACTCTACATAAATAAGAGTTATGACCTTTAATATACTGAATTTTCGACGAACAAGATTCAGATGAACCTCGTTAACCCTGCTAGCTCCGTCCCTGAGTGACTCCCCTGATTTATGAAAGTAATCATAAGCACTACTCTACTGCTTAGTACTATCGAACTGTAGTCTATAGACATAGTATTTTAAACAAAATAACTTCAGATAAAATACAACTGTGTAGATAAATAACTAACTGATTATTGTATATTACTTAATTTATTTACTAGGTCACAAATTTACTTTTGCTTTAGACAGTATACTTCAATCTATATATATTTACGGCAAAAAGAATTGATATCGAATCTCCGAAATATATTTGCTGTCAATATTCTAGTCAAGAGTTTTGAAGAATTGAAGCTTCACAAACACTTCAGTCTTTTCAGATAGGAAACTCGTCATTCCAATTAATGCCCCTCTAATGTTATGGAGGAAGTCGGGACCTCAGATACGAAATGAAACCATCTTTTTTTCAAAGTCATACTGTCACACTGTTGAAGCTGTAGTAACGAACAGAACCATTTTTGTACTTAGTATTGTTATTTTTGTGGGTTTTAATTTATGACGCAAGTAAGTAGTGGCGGAGTCATGATTTTAAGGTTATGGGTTATGATCTTGTCACCGAACCCTAGCTCGTTTTAGTTACTCCGTTCACAATTAAAATATTTTTATATATTTAATATTTTTTTCAATACAAATACAGAGTTTAAACGAAAGCCACTGAGTTCGACCGAAGCCGTAGCTGCGACACTACCTCCGCCCCTGAAAGTTGTTGGGAAGCGTGTCAGGCTAATAGAAGAAAAATATTTAAAAGAGAAAAGCAATAAATTGCACAAGACAAGACAAGACAGGACTAACTTTACGCGGTTCAGCAATTTTTGCCTACTCCACGGCCACAAAGAATAACTCTTTATTAATTGAAGAGAAAGAAGAAACTGAGGGATGATTTCAACTGAAGAAGGGGATTGACTATTTATAGGCAGAGGAATAAGCTGAAATTTTCAGCAAGATATGAATATGCGGCATTGTCACGACCCAATTTCTGCTATAGGTCGTGATGGCACCCAACATCGCCGTTAGGCAAGCCAACAGTGAACTATTAGTTGTTCATTTTATTACTTTCAAAATTATAAATTTTAATAAGGAAGGAAATTTACACCTTTAAATCCACGAGAACGTACAAACTTAGTAGTTTATAAAAGAAATAAAAGGCGAAGATAATATAAAGAACCGTAAGCATCAACTAGTATATCCCAAAACCCGGCGTCACAAGTGCATGAGTATTTACTAAGGAGGACAATAATAATAAAACATCTTTCTGAAATGTAAATAAGACAAGACAAGGTGAATAGTATGATGGAGATTCTGTGGACTGCGATGCGACGGCCTGGAATGCAACTCACGTAAAGTCTCCTCAAAAGTTGTGCCTACGCACCAGGATGATCACCAAATATATGATCCTGTTAGATCCGACACATTTAATGCAGAAGTGTAGCATGAGTACGTAAATCAACGCGTGCCTAGTAAGTATCTAGCCTCACCGTGGAGAAGTAGTGACGAGTGGTCAAAATCGACACTTACTAATGGTCCAATAAATCAATATGGTAAATCATAAACAGATAAGAAGCACAACAGTAGTACTGAGGTAAATCTGTAACTAACACAATTTTCCAAAATTTCTTTTAACGATATCAATCTCTCAATCTCGTATTCTATCTCAACAACTCAGAAATGTCAAGTGCCTATATCAAATAGATAAGGAAATACCATATAAAGTACCGGGCATTAGTGGAAGGATAATCCCGAGAACATTCTGACTGCTAGCAATATAACGCACGATTATGTCGAGGTCGTATGGCCCGATCCTAGAAGGAATATGATACTGCCGAGGCGAACGACCCGATCCCACCATAACGTGTACACTGCCGAGGGTCGAGCGGCACGAACCATAGATGCATCTATTATACTACCGAAGTGAACGACCCGCTCCCATAAGAATGTGGTACATGATCCAGGCGAGGCGTCTGCCCCACTCTACAAGAAAGGAAAGAAAATTTTCGAACTATGAGGCACGTGCTTGTGATACAGTATATGAACACAAAGTGAGTATAACATTTACCGATGCTCAAATAAATTGCCAACAACTCAAGGTGATAAGGCTCGACCTAATATATATGTAATTTCTAAATCAAGTTCAATTATAATTTCAATTAATTAAGCAGCAGAATAAGTTCAAATATTACATGACAAAGTCCTAAATCTACTCGGAAATAAACATGCTTTAACTACGTATAGACTCTCGTCACCTCGTGTGTACGTAGCACCCACAACTAGTAGCACGTAACAATCACGTCACCTAAGGGTAGTTTTCCCCCTCACAAGGTTAGACAGGAGACTTACCTTAACAAAGTTAGAACGATATTCCAAAATAGCCTTCTCGCGTGAAATGACCTCTGGACGACTCAAATCTAGTCAAATTAATTACATAACATCATTAAATTCTATCGGAAACTATTCCGGATAATAAAATGTCGACTTTGAATTTTACTTTAAAAAGTCAAACCGAAAGTCAACTCGAGGTCCACATCTCGGAACCCAATGAAAATTTACAAAATTCGGACACCCATTCGGATACGAGTTCAAGCATACCAATTTTATCAAATTCTGATAGGAATCGACCTCCAAATCTTCATTTTTCGTTTTTGAAAGATTTTGCCAAAAATCTCATTTTCTTCCAATTTATTCACTAATAATTGATGAATATAACCATGGAATCATGAAATATAATCACTTTCGGATATAGAATACTTAACCCAAGTCAAAGTCGTGAAGAACTCCTCAAAATCGCCCAACCGAGCTCCAAAATCCAAAAAGAATGGAACTGACAAATTTTCGATCATTAAGTCTTCTGCCCAGGTTTGCATTTGCGACAAAAACTTCGCATTTGTGAATAACAGTAAACTCCAAAATAATTATTCGCAATTGCGAATGAAGAGTGCCTCACCAGAAATCAGAAAACCCAAACTTCTCCGAAATGATCCGAAACTACCCCAAAACTCATCCGGAACCTCCCAGACATAAACCATATATGAATTTCACTCATATAAAATGCTACAGACCCGCTCGCGCATTCAAAACATTGAAAAGAGTTCGTCTTTACCCGATATTGACCATGGCCAAAATCCCAATTTCTTAACTTTTATTAGTCTCTCAACCAATGATCCAAAATTACACCTAAGCCCCTCGGGACCCCGTCAAATCATACAAACAAGTCCCAAAACATGATACAAACTTAGTCGAGGCCTCAAATCAATTAAACAACACAGAAACTATGAATCACGCCTCGAATCAAATTATGAGTTATGAAATTTCCGAATTCTATAATTTGCGTTAAAACGTATCATATCAATCCAGAATACTTCAAATTTTGCATACAAGTCATAAATGACATAATACACCTGTTCCAATTTTCGGAATCGAAATCCGAGCTCGATATCAACCAAGTCAACTTCCAATCAAATTTATAAATATTTCAAAACTTCAACTTTCCAACTTTTCGCCAATGCGCCGAATTGTCCTACGGGCTTCCAAATCTAAATCCAAATTCAGACATACGCCTAAGTCCAAAATCACCATAGGTAGCTATTGAAATCATAAAAATTCCATTCTGGGGTCGTTTGCTTAAAAGTCAAACCTTGGTCAACTCTCCCAACTTAAAGCTTATGTATTGAGAATTTTCCTTCCGAAACAACTCCGAACTTCCCAAAATTCAATTTCGACCACACGTACAAGTCATAAAACATGAAGTGAAGCTACTCGAGGCCTCAAACCGCCGAACGACGCACTAGAGCTCAAAACGACTTGGGTCGTTCTCCCCCACTTAAACATACGTTCATCCTCTAACATGCCAAGAACTGCCCCGAAGTTGCCCCAAAATCACCGTTCAACACCTTGTGCACCTACCCGTGCCACCGTAACCCAGTTGAGCGCATTAGCTCGAACTAGACTGAAGATCCTCCCTTTTATTTGGTCAATAAGCTTTAGAACCAAATTCCAACCTATGAATTTCTCTACAAGACATGATTCTAATATACGAACACCGTATCAATCCCCGCACACTGAACCCACACAAGATCATGCACCCATGTTGACATCACACAATGCACCGCATAACTCATTTGCCCATGGTAGCCTCCTCCAAGCACTACAACTGCAAATTCATCGACCCAATGCCCGTAGTATACCTCATAACACATATAAGCCCGGTTTCAATCCTCACAATACTGCAACGATGAAAGGGATGTGCAGGAACTCATAATCACCCGTCAAATCAATAACTCACGGAGTCCTTCGCTCAACAACAACTCTTGCCTCATTCTGAATTGAATAGTGACATTTTCCCTCTAATATACCTCATGTAAATCTGATTGCATTGATTTCAGTTCCAATAATCTCGTCTCACCCAGTACAGCTGCTTGGGCAATAAGCCAACTCAAACACCGCCAAAAATCTCATATGACGCCATTAATGTGCCAATAAGCTCCAAACTCGAATTTGATACCTAAGGAAAAACGGACGCTGGAAAAGAACTACTCGGCCCACATAACGAATAAAACAGTCGAACAGATGCTATGAACCCTCCTCAGGAAATAAGGAACAATATACAAAAAAATAAGTATAGGGAACCATACTCAACATCTCACAGTTGCGACGTGCAACCCGATTCACACATGTTACCGTTGTGGCTTGCAACCCGATCAAAATATGACAACATTCGGTGTGAAACCCGATCCAAGCAACATACCTCTGGCGGTGTACCACGTGATCCACACATAACAATAAATAAGGAAATAACCATCAATCCATAATGGTTATACCTACGAAATACCCGAATATCGACCACAAGCACGCCAAGTGCAAAAATACAACCCTGGGAGACAGATAACGCCATGCGCTACAAAACTTGAGCTCGGCTAAGGTGCAATAACGATAAGCTACACAGGACCACAACACACGTGCGAATAATCAAGCCATCTCACAACCCACATGGCATAATAGATTATGGCAAAGAATAGGCGACGACAGGAATAACACCCAACACCCAAAGACTTCTCCATAAGCAGTTATGTTGAATGAACACATCTGACCTAATCTGATGTAAAGCACACATCCACACTAAGTCTGCTAGCGGACCTCAAGCTGATTTTGATCATCCCATACTGGGCCACTAACCTTCCAAGGATCAACAATGACCCTATTCATGACACATAAGAACAACCGTCAATCCGAAACAAACTCCCATAGTCCACAACCAGAGGAATAAAGCGCCTCTCAGTCATAACCTCTCCCATTGGCGACAGTACCAAAATCTCCATACATGTTTTAAATCTGTAACAATCGTATGACTAACACGTCACACTTATACGATCTTCCCGTGGGATATACTCCTAACCTTCCGCACCAGGTAGTAAAATATGAACATTAATGGCCATCGACCATGCTATTTCTATAATACTGGCAAAGCATCCGCATTTCAATACCCAGCACTCCTACCACGAAACACACCATCCTTAAGCTGCCCGAAAATAGTGCTAGCATACTCTGAACATCTGAAATCCTCCCCCGATCCTCCGAGCTTGTGACATTCTCATCAACACCAAACCGCAACCTTAATCCTCAACTTCCAACTTCCATGTCGCTCACTGCACCTAACGTGCTGTTATGCGAGAATCCCAGAGCTTCATCATAAGCCCTGAGCTACTAGGAAAACAAAAACTTCAATGGCTAGAAACCTTTCACTTAACTCATTTTAGAAGAGCCATTGCAACATGCAACTAAATTCCCATAACCGCAGAAAATACAATCAAGTCGTGGTCTAAACCGCCATAACTCTTCGGGGATCCATTTACACACAACAAGGCCATTAGAATAAAATACCTCCCAAATCAGTCAAATTATGGTGACGGTCAAGCCTGTACATACAACCACCAATCACCTGTATAGCTTAACATACCGAAGGAACTGATCATTGCCACAATCACGCTGATTCAAACCATTACTAACCGATCCAACTTCTTCCAATTTACTTTTGACTTGCCTTAGAAATAATAATAGCTCCATTCCAAACATAACGAACTCGATCAACACTCATCACGAGTGACCTGAGTCACGAGAACACATCGTCTCAATACCCATGAACCATCTTATACCTTCCTTATGTGCACAATAGAATCTCGAACTGGTACACCCGTTCTGAATGATCTTCTACAAATCTGAAGTTATTTCCCCTTTTCCTCCAATATTGCACCGCAGACCCAATGATAACATAGAACCTCCAAGTCTCTTTCATAATCCAATGCAAAAACTCGATCCTAAACCATACAACGAACTTGAAATCCTTAGGCAATGTACTTTAATTCTTGAACCCACTAGGACCGTTTTTGAGAGTCACCCACTCTGACCTTGTCCCGAATGTAACCACACTCCAACGCTCTACTAGCACATGAACACCCCATCAGAAAAGCATCTGGCTGAATTCTTTTTCTTGTACATCATATCCACAAGAAGCATAAACTCCGAGTTTTCCCAAAACTCGCACATCAATCGATAAGGCAAAATATAACACACATTCATCAAGTTCTTTACTCGAATTACCCCTGACATTTTATATTCTCAGTCATAATTAGTCCACCAATGCACCGATAAACATAAACC
The DNA here is from genome assembly GCA_005239495.1 of Nicotiana undulata. NCBI lineage: Eukaryota > Viridiplantae > Streptophyta > Magnoliopsida > Solanales > Solanaceae > Nicotiana > Nicotiana undulata. The sequence goes on from ML295181.1 coordinate 15,948, forward strand.
GCACAAGCTGACAACCATGCGATCCAATCGTAGATGGTGGGCTCCCCCACTTAGCTTTAAGCTACATGCACATGAGTCTAGAATTCACAAAGATTCCCCCTTCACAATTACCATGATCTCGCACCGTCAACCCACTAGATTTCTCGTAGTTCGTTGTTAAACTTTTCAGGAACATTTCAAATTATCAGCCAAAATCGCATATTCAACCTTCTGCCAGATAGTAAGTAGAACTCTTCGTAGGAACTTCATCAAAATCATGCACCCACTAACCTTCTAACAAGAGATAACCCACATGTGGAATTCCATACCAACATCTTCTAACGACGCTGCACCGGGTACAACTACCACAAAATTAGTAAACCCTCCGGAGCCCATGCTCATCCATCAGTTGTACAAGTTTGTTCATTCCCCATTGACATCAACTAAAAATATGACAATACATTCCAAATTTGAAGTCAAGTTGAATCCCAAAAATGATAATCAAGTCTTCACACCCCTCTTCATTTCAAGCAAACTCCTCTCTGCCATATTCAATCTTCCTCAGTACAGTAGCCACTAGTCCGTAGACCTAGTCACTGTCCACCATGATTCCCAAATCACTCTAAACGTTTCTCAAGGCATGTGACTATCCTACCACATAATACCTATGCTACTCTTCCACTCTCACTTCGGTTAAACCATCTTCTTTAAGCAACTCAGAAACCTCTAGTTTTCATACTTGACCTGCTAGCAATTCGACCACCACGAGACACCTCCCACCATGTCCTTCCTCATACCCCACTACCCAATGTTGCATCAAATCAAAATCCATCTCTGTAGCACCTGAACTAATAAAATTCTACCAACTTTAAGCCTCCCCGAAGATCATCTCTCTCGAGCCATCAACATTCAAAAAAATAATTTGATTATGAAACCGCTACAGACCGCCATCTCTAACAATCGCTTCTTAAACATTATTTCACCACACCCTACCCCGAAGGCAAATCAAAGAAGACCATAACACCGGTGAACCTTAATGCGTTCAAACAAGGAAAATGACACCGCATCACAAATGAAAATTCCACCACGCTCGAAAATATCAAGTCTCGTTACTCTATCAACCAAAGCCCGAACATCTATAGTCTAATTGCCTTTCCTCCGCTGGAATTAAATGCCAAACCTCTAAACCATACACTGATAAATTCTCCTTTCGAGTCATTTACTGTCTCGACACATAAACAAGCACCCTACAATTACACTAACACTGAGGGATAACAAACCATGAACATTATAATAATATGTGCATAGCCTCAAAACCATAGGAAATACAAATACTAAGCTGAAATGACAGAACGCCCTTCCGCAAAGCAATGATAATAGGTTGCCCGAATACGCAATGAGGAACATCCTACACCACGTCAGCAGTACCACTACAACTCCTCGATGTCCACTTGATAACAAACGCTCCACACCGCATAAGATTGAGTAGGAAAGAATCGGAGGCATAAGCTCCAATGGAATCAAACCGCATGAAGAGCAATCAAGTAGGGAAGTGCTCCTAACATCCATGTAGCCTCTCAAAGATAAGTACATACATCTCCGTAGCGATCCACAAGACTCTAGAAGACTTGCTCATGAGTCGTGATACCCAAGTGAACCTAGAGATCTGATACCAAACTATCACAACCCAATTCCCGTTATAGGTCATAATGGCTCCCAACGTCGCCGTTAGGTACACCAACGGTGAACTATCACATTAGTTATTCATGTTACTTCAAAATCATAAAGTTTAATAAGGAAGAAAATTTATACTTTTAAATCCACGGGGGCGTACAAAATTAGTAGTTTATAACTGAAATGAAAGGCGATGATAATATACAGAACCGTAAGAATCAACTAGTATATTCCAAAATCCGGTGTCACAAGTGAATAAGCATTTACTAGGGAGGACCATACTGATAAAAAATATGTATGAAATGTAAATAAGATGGGACAAGGTGAATAGTATGATGGGGACTCTGTGGACTGTGATGCATAGCCTAGAATGCAGCTCACATAAAGTCTCCTCAACAGTTGCGCCTATGTACTAGGATCATCACCAAATAAACCTGTCAGATCCTGCACATTTAGTGCAGAAGTGCATCATGAGTACGTAAATCAATGCGTACCCAGTAAGTATCTAGCCTAACCCCGAAGAAGTAGTGACGAGTGGTCGACATCGACACTTACTAATGGTCCAATAAATCAATATGGTAAATCATAAACAGATAAGAAGCACAACAGTAGTAGTGAGGTAAATCTATAACTACCACAATCTTCCAAAATTTCTTTTAACGATATCAATCTCTGAATCTCATATTCTATCTCAACAACACAGAAATATCTAGTGCCAATATCAAACGGATAAGGAAATACAATATAAAGTACCGGTCATCAGTGGAAGGATAATCTCGTGAACATTCTGATTGCTAGAAATATAACGCACGATTATGCATAGGTCGTACGACCCGATCCCAGAAGGAATATGATATTGCCAAGGCGAACGGCCAGATCCCATCATAACATGTACACTGTTGAGGTTCAAGCGACACGAACCATATATGCATCTATTATACTGCCGAGGCGAACGACCCGCTCCCATAAGAGTGTGGTACATGATCCTGCCTAGGCGTTCGCCCCGCTCTACAAGAAAGGAAAGAACATTTTCGAACTACGAGACACGTACTTGCGATATAGTATATGAATACAAAGTGAGTATAACCTTTACCGATTCTCAAATAACTTTCCAACAACTCAAGGTGATAAGGCTCGGCCTAATATATATGTAATTTCTAAATCAAGTTCAATTATAATTTCAATTAGTTAAGCACCAGAATATAAACCATTCAAATATTACATGACAAAGTCCTAAGTCTACCCGGACATAAAAATTCTTTAACTACGTAGGGACTCTCGTCACCTCGTGTGTACGTAGCACCCACAATTAGTAGCACGTAACAACCACGTCACCTAGGGGTAGTTTCCCCCCTCACAAGGTTAGACAGGAGACTAACCTTAATGAAGTTAGGCCAATATTCCAAAATAGACTTCTCGCGTTAAAAGACATCCGGAAATCTAGTCAAATACATTACGTAACATCATTAAAATTTATCAAAAACAATTTTGGACAATAAAATGTCGATTTTGAATTATAGTTTAAAATGTCAACCCGAAAGTCAACTCGTGGCTAGCATCTCGGAACCCGACGAACATTCATGAAATCTGAATACCCATTCCGATACGAGTTCAACCATACCAATTTTATCAATTTTCGATAATGAATCCGCCTCCAAATCTTCATTTTTCATTTTTGAAAGATTTTGCCAAAAATCTCATTTTATTCCAATTGATTCACTAATAATTGATGAATATAACCATGGAATCATGAAATATAATCAATTTCGGATATAGAGGACTTACCCAAGTCAAAGTCATGAAGAACTCCTCAAAATTGCCCAAAGACCGAGCTCCAAAATCCAAAACGAAAATGGAAAAATGACCAAGTTCCGATCCTTAAGTATTCTGCCTAGGTTCGCATTTGCGGACAAAACCTTCTCATTTGCGAATGAACAGTAAACTCCAAAATAATTGTTTGCAATTGAGAATTAGCAATGTTCGCAATTGCAAATGAACAGTGCCTCACCAGAAACCAGAAAATCGAACGTATCCGGAACCTCCCGAACACAAACAATATATGAATTTCAATCATAAAATATGCTACGGACCTGATTGTGCACTCAAAACACTGAAAAGAGGTCATCTTGACCCGATATTGACCATGGCCAAACTCCAATTTTCTTAACTCTACTAGTCTCTCAACCAATGATCCAAAAATACACCCAAGCCCCTCGGGACCCAGTCAAATCATACAACCGAGTCCAAAAATATGATACGAACTTAGTCGAAGCCTCAAATCATATAAAAAAACACAGAAACTATGAATCGCGCCTTGAATCAAATTATGAATTATGAAATTTCTAAATTCTATAATTTGTGTCGAAGCGTATCAAATCAATCGGGAATGACTTTGAATTTTGCACACATGTAATAATAATGGACTTGTTCCAATTTATGGAATCGAAATCCAAGCTCGATATCAACCAATTTAACTTCCGATCAATTTTATGAATATTTCTAATCTTCAACTTTCGAACTTTTCGCTAAAATGCGCCGAATTGTCCTACGTACTTTCAAATCAAAATACGGGGATACACCTAAGTCTAAAATTGCCATATGAAGCTATTAAAATCATAAAAATTCCATTCTGGAGTCGTTTGCTCAAAAGTCAAACCTTGGCCAACTCTCCCAACTTAAAGCTTCTGAATTGAGAATTGTCCTAATGAAACAACTTCGAACTTCCTGAAATTCAATTTCGGCCACTCGTACAAGTCTTATCACATGAAGTGAAGCTACTCGAGGCCTCAAACTGCTGAATGATGCGCTAGAGCTCAAAACGACCGTTCGGATCGTTACAGGCATGACAATACCGCAATTGTAAATGAATTTAATGCATTCACATTTTGCAGTCTTTTCATTCTGCCAACCTTTATTTCTTTGTCTTTTTCACATATCTTTTTCTTCTCATTCTTTGAATTTTCCACTTTTGTTTTGTCTTCTCTCTTTTCTTTCTTTTACAAACAACAACAAGGTTTGATCCTATCAATCTCCCCCTCAAACCTATGTTACATCAAAAACGAAATTGGAAAAAAGATTTGTTATTCTTTGGTGGCGAGTCTCACAACCTCAGTTGGTCAACATGTTTGAGGGGTTCTTCGATCCTGGTATCTGCACGGAAAAAGTTCCTTCACTTATCAACTCTCGGATATGATGATACCCCAAATGTATGTTATTTGATCTTGCATGAAACTAAATTCTTGGCAAGATGAATTGCATTCTGGCTATCATTGAAAAGCTCAGAATTGTCTTGCTCTTTAAGAGAATTCTTGAGCTAAATCATCTCTTTTCCAGCTTCTGAGATTGCCATGTACTCTACTTCAATGGTAGATAGAGCAACACTTGTTTGAATTCTAGACATCCAGCTCGCAACAGTACCATCCAAGGTGAACACACATCATTTGGTACTTTTTCGACTATCCATATCGCCGCCTAAATTTGCATCAGCAAAACCTTGTAAGATAATATTGCTATTTTTAAAACAAAGTGTCATACCTAAGGTGCCTTTGAGATATCGCGATATCCATTTTACACCTTCCAGATGCTCCTTTCTTGGATCTGACATGTATCTAGTGACAACCCCAATTGCATGGGTTATGTCAGGTCTAGTGCAAACTATAACATACATCAAACTTCCTACTTGTTGAAGCATATGGAACTTTGGACATGTACTTCCTTTCTTCATCTGCCTTTGGTGATTGGTCCTTTGGCAGATTAAGATGGATTCCGAGTGGAGTGTTTCTGGTCTTTGCATCATGAAGATTGAACCTGGTTAGTACTTTCTGAATGTACTTTTCATGAGACAACTTTAAGGTTCCTTCCGACATGTTTCTGCTAATCCTCATCCCAAGCATTTGCTTAGCTAGTCCTAAATCTTTCATTTCAAACTCCCCCGCTAGTTGTTGCTTAACCTTGTTGATCTTATTTATGCTATATCCTACAATCATCATATCATCAACATACAATAGTAAATAATATAAGATTCATCAAGACTTTTGATATAACAACAATGGTCTATCTCACATCGTGTGAAACCATTATTATGCATAAATCCATCAAATTTCTTGTACCATTGTCGGGGAGCTTGTTTCAAACCATACAAACTCTTCTTCAACTTACACATAAGGTTTTCTTTACTAGAAACTTGAAAACCTTTAGGTTGCTTCATGTAGATGTCTTCTTCAAGGTCACCATGCAAGAAAGTAGTTTTAACATCTAGCTGCTCCAAATGCAAATTTTCTGCAGCTACGATACTTAACATCAACCTGATAGTAATTAATTTGACTACAGGAGAGAAGATCTCGGTGTAGTCAATTCCTTCCTTTTGTTGAAAGCCTTTTACTACTAATCGTGCTTTGTATCTCTTCTTACCAGCATGCTCTTCCTTGACCCTATACACCCACTTGTTTTTGCAATGCCTTATTTCCTTTTGGTAACTTTGTAAATATCCATGTTTTATTCTTTTGAAAAGAATTCATCTCTTCTTTCATGGCTAGCTTCCACTTATCAGAGTTTATCACATGCATTGCTTCAACAAAATGTTCTGGTTGTTCAGTATCAGTTAGAAGTAAGTAAAGGTGAGATAGAGTTAACCTATCTGGAGCATTCGTAACTCTTTTAAATCTCCTTAATGTAGGTTTAGGAGTAACTGACCCCGAATTCGATTCAAGTCCTTACTCCAGATTTGGTTCTGTATCTGATTCTGATCCAGATTCAGCTTTTGGTTCTGCATCTTCAATTTCATAATCAGTTGTAATCTCTCAAGCCACTTCATTTTTTGAGATTTCTTCTAACTCAACTATTTCAGATGTTAGTCTGCTGGTGCTAGTTGGTTCTACTCCAAGCTTGTCCTTGTACATCATATTTTCATTGAATGTGACAATCATGTTTCTTAAGATCCTTCTATTCTGATCATCTCAAATTTATAAACCCCAAGAATGGACAAAATTACCAGAAAAAATTCACTCCAAGTTAGGGAGATAGTGAAATCACCCCAGAATCCAAAAAGCCACCTGAACCTAAAACTGCATCAACCCAAAAGTACACATACCGACAAATATTCATGATGAGCCCTTAAAGTTCCATCCATACCCAAGATTTTCCTCCACTTCAACCTTTTGAAAAAGAAGGTATCAATCATGCTCCAAAAATCCCCAAGAAAAACATAGTATTACCTTCTGGAGAAAAACCCCCCAACAAGTGACATCACTATAGCCAATAAAGAAATAATTTTTGTCTTTAGGATCAAGCTTGTATGTATCATTGGAGTTTACATGCAAATAAGCAACACAACCAAAGATTTTAAGATGTGAGAGAGTTACCTTCTTTCCTGTCACGACCCGGAATACTCACCTTCGGAACCGTGATGTCACCTAACATTTCACTTGCTAGGCAAGCCAATGTTAGAGGATCTTTAAGCTAATCTTAATCAATTTTAATAAGTAAAAACAATTAAGCTGAGATGAAGCTAAAACTAGTGTGGAATAACATAAGAAACCAATAATATCTAAGTACAACCCGGATTTGGAGTCACAATTCTCGAGCTTCTAAAGTCTCTACAAACATAGTTTGAAATAAATCAACTGTCTTGAACGAAAAAGAAAGTAAAATAGGGGAAATGGAAGGGGACTTCAAGGTCTGCGGATGCCAGCAGATCCACCTTGATTGTCCAAAGTAAATTTGAGCTGAAACGCCTTACAGACAGCTGGGACCAGTACCAAAATCTGCACAAGAAGTGTAGAGTCTAGTATGAGTACAACCGACCCAATGTACTTCGTAGGTGTCAAGCCTAACCTCAACGAGGTAGTGACGAGGATATGAAAAGACACCCACATAAAATAAACCTATGCAGATAACAATATACATAAATTACACCAACGAATAAAAGCTAAACATTTGATTTTGGGAGGGGGACATGCGAAAAGGGGTACAAGATACGATAAATAACACAGGGAGTTGTGATGACCCAAAGGGTCATTTTATGAATCAAGACACAATTCCAGGCTCATTAGCCTTAAAAGACTAATTTGAATCACCTCGATTTACGTGCGTAGTCCGGGCGTGAAACCGGAAAGCCTTTATGTGAAAATATGAGATATAGTAAATTTTAGAGTTAAAATTTGGTTTTAGTTGACTTTGGTCAAACTTTTGATTAAACAGACTCGGATTTGTGTTCCAATGATCCCGGGAGGTCTGCAGTAAAATATGGGACTTGGGCATATGCCCGGAATCGAATTCCGAGACCCTAGCCTTAGAAAAATAATTTTTGAAGAAATTATTGTGCTGGTAATTACAGGAAATAAAGAAACGAAATAATATGTGAATTGTTGGCATCGGGCCCATATTTTGGTCCCGGAGCCCGGAACAAGTTTGTTATAATATTTAAGTCCTATCTGTGAAATTTGATGAGAATCAGAGTTGGTTTGACGTGATTCGGACGTCCGGTTGAAAAGTTAGAAATTTGAGTGTTCTTGAGGAAATCTTGAGTTTGGGGGTTAAACTTATAGTTTTTGATGTTATTTTGATGATTTGATCGCACGAGCAAGTCTGTATGATGTTTTTAGACTTGCATGCATGCTTGGTTTGGAGCCCCGAGGGCTCGGGTGAGTTTCGGGTAGGCTACGGAGTGTTTAGACTTAGAATTCTTTTTTACACAGCTGATATCTGGTGTGGCAGGCCTCTGATCTCACATTTGCGAGATCAGGCTTCGCATTTGCGCAGTCCTAAGCCATCCTCAAATCTCGCAAATGCAAGATTTCTGGCTGCATTTGCGAGGAACCCTATGTCGCAAATGCGACAAATTCATCGCATTTGCGATGACTGCCAAAATTCGAAGGGTTCGCATCCTGATCACAAATGCGAGATCTGCAACCTGTTAAAAAAGATTTTAGACGGGGTTTTCACCTCTTTTTTAATTCTCTCAAACCCTAAACCTCCATAGGCGGTTTTTCAAAGACCCAAACTTCTCCAAATCATTGGTAAGTGATCTCTAACTAATCCTTTCATTCCTTTAAAACTTTTAACAAGATTTCAACCTAGAATCTAGAGTTTTCATGGTGAAAATTAGGTTTTTGGGTAGAACTTAGGAATTTCAAAATTTGGGAATTTAACCTCGAATTGGGTCGGATTCCAAAACCAATTGTATATCCGGACTCGGGGGAGAACGGGTTGGTCCGAACCTCGAGTTTAGACCAAGCGGGCACGATGTCGATTTTCATATTTTGTTGGGAAAACTTAGGAATACCATGATTTTCATTAAAGTTAGCACCTTTAGCATTAATAGATAATACTTAACCCAATTATGATTAGATACGAGTGAGTTGAAGGACAATTCTAAATGAAAAGCAGTGCTTGAGCAGTGAGTGGCCTGTGAATTCGAGGTAAGTGTTGTGTCTAACCTTAGCTTGAGAGAATAGGTGGTTTGTGATTATTTTCTATGTGCTTTGTTGTTAAATCCAATATATAGGTGAGGTGACGAGTACCTATACGTTGTGATCAGGTCATAGCATGCGAGTTGTAACGACCTGACTGGTTGTTCCATAGAATCTGTATTATATTTACTGTTTTTGCCTTTGTCATAGGTTGATTATACTTTTTATGATTGGTTAGAGTCGGTTGGCTCGGGTTCAGAATGGTTATATTGAGAATTGAGACACTTAGTCTCTAAAAGTAGCTTAACAATTGGAAAAGTCAACTGAAAGTTGACTTATTGGTAAACGATCTCGGAATGCGTATTTTATGGCTAGGATAGCTTCAGTAGGTGATTTTTGATTTAGGAGTGTGTTCGGAATATTTTTGGGATGTCCGGTGTAGAATTGGGCTTGAATTGGTGAAAGTTAGTTTTTGGTGATTTCCGGTCGGCAGTGGAAAATAGGCTATCGGGGTCGGAATGGAATTTCGAAAGAGGGAACATGTTCGTAATGTCATTGGATATGTATGCAAAATTTCAGATCAATCGGAGGTGTTTTGGATGATTTCGGCATCGTTGGTAGAATTTAGGAATTTCAAAGTTCATAGGCTTGAATTTGATGTGATTTTTGGTGTTTTGATGTTATTTTGGGTGTTCCGAGAGTGCAACTAGGTTTTAATGATTATATATGATGTGTTGGTATGTTTGGATGGGGTCCCGAGGGGCCCGGTATTGATTTCGGATGTTTAACGGGAAGTTTCAAAGTTGAAAAATGCAGCAAACAGCTGCTATGTTTTGCTACTGTGATTTCCGCACCTGCGGAAGTTTGACCGCAGGTGCGAGCCGCAGGAGCGAGATGAGGCTCCGCAGATGCGGAAGTTGGCCAGCCCAGGAGGAAGTTGCAGATGCGACACTTGACTGCACCTGCGAGGTCGCAAGTGCGGAAGTGGAGCCGCCGGTGCGAGAATATTCCGGTTAATGAAAAAACCGAGGGTGCGGTCCACCTGAGCGCAGATGCAGACCGCAGGTGCGAGGAAAAGGGTCGCAGGTGCGAAAAGCCTGGGCAAAAAATATAAAAAGGGGACTTAACGAGTTTTAGCCCTCTTTTCACCATTGTTGTGCGGGTTCCGAGCTTTTTGAGGGTTTTTGAAGAGAAAAACGTTTGTTCTTTATTTAGGTAAGGTTTTTTGACTCATTAACTCGATTATATGTGATTAAAAACCAAATTAACAGTGTTTAATTAGGGAAAATCAGTGAAAAAAGGGAAACAAGGGCTTGAGTTTAAGAGACCTTTTAGGGGTGATTTGAAGGGTCATTTGGACTCCGATTTCAGAGTTCTTTATATGTACAGACTTGTGAGATGATGATCATCATTTTGGTAGTTCTGAGATGCGGGCCCGGGAGTCGGGTTTTGGCTAATTTCGGGTTTTATGCTTAAAATGATATCTTTCGATTGAGTTTCATCCCCTTAGCATAATTTGATGTGAAAATCTGAAATTGATAGATTTGGAGTGCTCGGAAGTAGATTCAAGAGGCAAGCGTGTAGCGGAGTAGCTTTTCGGGCTAGTTTGAGGTAAGTAATGTCTTTAAATCCTGTCCTGAGGGTATGAAACCCCGGACTTAACATCTTTTCACGATTTTGGAGTGACGCACACATTGGATGACGAGTGTGGGGCGTGCACGAATTGGAAATTTGGAAATATGTTCCTTTTGAGGCAGCTATTGAATTGCGAAACTGCTTTTAAAGCATATGTTTTACATTATTATTATGTTTTGATATATTTGGGCTGTAAGCCACATTTGGGGCCTAGTGCTGATTTGTTTTAACCCCGTGGGGGCTATTTTCTGATATTCCTCACATAATAATTATGATTTTTCACTGAGTCTTTCTTGTGAAATTGTTGACACTCGTATTTGATGATATTATTATTTTTGGAAATGAAATACTGTTTTGGGTCGAGAACCCCGTTTATTTATGGCCCGAGTGGTATGTTGAGAGTGTATGACTGAGTGAGGCCGAGGGACAATATTGTGAGGATATTTATGATATGAGAGATGCCGAGAGCCTGAGTGATTGATGCCATGATTTGGCTTGTTTATAGCGCTTGGGCTGAAGTAGCCCCTCCGGAGTCTGTACACACCCGAAGTGAGCGCAGGTACCTACTGAGTGCATGTGCCGAGCGCCGAGTGCCGAGTGATGAGTGATTGGGAGGCATGAGTGACAGTGAGGTTGCCCGAGGGGCTGATTCTGAGTGACTGTGAGGTGCTGAGTGACTGTTACTGAGTGATGGTGAGGTGCTGAGTGACTGATTAAGTGATGATTTGGCCCGAAGGGAAGTTTATAATGATATTTTGCTGAGCTTTGGTTATGATTCACTTCATTTTTCATATTGAGATTTTTAAGAATTTTAGTGAGAAACATTGGAAAATATACATGTTCAAAGAATTTTTACGGAAATTGGTTTTCAAACATATGTACTAGATGTATACTTTATATTGACTTGGTATTTTACTATTTTGTGGATTGGTGTTTTGTGTTGTGTGTTTCTTATCTTCAGACTTGATTTATTTTCATTACTACTGAGTTGGTGTACTCATCATTACTCCCTGCACCTTTGTGTGCAGATCCAGGTACTGGTTCTGCGCAGTAGCCATCTGAGTTCGTTCATCGTCAGCATTCGGAATTTCGAGGTAGCTGTTCAGAGTCCACAGCTTCTCCATTTCCCTTCCTTCATTTAGTATTTAGTATTTTGTTCAGAGACATTGTTTTATTACATTAGCAGTGTTAGTACTATTCTTAGATGCTCGTGATCATTCGACTCCAGTTTTGGGGAATGGTTTTAGATTTGTTAGAATATATTACGATCTGTTAAAGACTTAGAAGATTTTATGCTTGCTATTAATGATTTTTTGTAAATTTTATTAAAGGAATTGTGTAACTATGTGATAGTGGCTAGCCTAGTTCCACGATAGGCGCCATCCCGACCAATTAAAATTTGGGGCCGTGACAAGTTGGTATTAGAGCACTAGGTTACATAAGACTCAACGGTCATGAGCAGGTTTAGTAGAGTCTTGCAGATCGGTACGGAGACGTCTGTACTTATCTTCAAGAGGCTACAGAACTCTTAGGAAAAATATCATTTTCTTGAACTCTGTCGTGCCATTCTATTGATTATGGAAATCTAAACTCCGGTTGTTTCATTCTCTCACATATGGTGAGGACACGCGCTACGGATCAGGGTGACCAGATACCAGCTGGGCCCACGAGGGGTCGAGGCCGTGGTGGAGTTAGGGGGCCAGCCCGTGCAGCAGCCGAGATGGTGCCAGTGGGTCCTCCTATTATTCAGGATTAGGTTCCCGCCGAGGGTGCTCCAGCGGGACAGGCTTAGGCACCGGTAGTGCCTATTGTCATTTCGGATCTTCAGAAGACCCTGGTCAGATCTTGACAGTGTGTACCAGTTTGGCTCAGGCAGTTGCTATGTCTATTAGTGCCGCTAAATCTCAGGCCGGGGGAGGCACTCAGACTCCAGCTACCCGGACATTTTCAGGCATCGGGGGCAGTTCTAGCCCAGTCGGTTACCCCAGTTCAGGACTATATGGTCCCAACTACTGGAGAGGTTCAGTAGACTTCAGCCTCCGACTTTCAGCGGCACAGAGGGCGAGGATGCCCAGGGTTTTCTGGATAAGTGTCAGAGGATACTCCGTACTTTGCGGGGATTTTGGAGACCAATGGGGTCTCGTTTGCTACATTTCAGTTTGCTGGTGCTGCTTTCACTTGGTGGGAGGCATTTGAGAGGCGTAGGCCGGTTGGTTCAGTACCCCTCACATGGAAGCAGTTCTCCATGATCTTTTTGGAGAAGTATGTTCCTCAGTCCCACAGAGAGGAGCAACGCAGGCAGTTTGAACAGTTGCGCCAGGGAGAGTTGTCAATTATACAGTATGAGATGCGGTTTTTTGAGTTGGCTCAACATGCTTTTGAGTTAGTCCCTACTGATAGGGAGAGGATCAGGAGGTTTGTAGATGGCTTCACGTATCAGCTTCGGATTTTGATGACCAGGGAGAGAGAGTGTCTGGAGCTACATTCGAGCAGGTTGTTGACATCGCCCGGGATATTGAGTCGGTTCGCAGGCAGGAGCGTGAGGAGAGGGAGGTCAAGAGGCCTCGGGGATCAGGTAGCTTTAGTGGTGCCCGTCCCAGAGGGACGTTTCAACACAGTAGAGGTCGTCCATTCAGACCTCCTCAACCAGCTCGCCCATCTTATAGTGGCGCATCTTCGGGGTAGGGTCCCCGCAGCTCTTATCCGGGACGTTCAACTTTTAGTGCCTTTCCAACTCAGAGCTCCTACATAGCATCATCATTTCAGGTTTCTTCTATGCATGGTTCATCCGGTGGCTATTCTAGTGGCAGGGGTCCTCTTCAGTCCCCATCTCCAGCTTTAGGTAGTTGTTTTGAGTGTGGAGAGTTAGGACATGGGTGGAGGCAGTGTCCTCGTCGTCCTGGTAGTTCATCTCAGCAGAGGGTTCAGCCCTCGACTTCAGCCCCAGTCATTTTGCCACCTACCCAGGCAACCAGGGGTAGTGGTCAGGCAGTTAGAGGCCGCCCTAGAGGGGGAGTTCGAGCACGTGGAGGCCAGCCACGTATTTATGCACTCCCAGCTAGGCCTGATGCTATGGCTTCTGATGCAGTGATTACAGGTACCATCTCAGTCTGTCACAATGATGCTTTGGCTTTATTTAACCCTGTTTCCACGTACTCTTATGTTTCATTGGGAGGTGCTGAGTGACTGTTACTGAGTGATGGTGAGGTGTTGAGTGACTGATTATGAGTGATGATTTGGCCCGAGGGGTAGTTCATAATGATATTTTGCTGAGCTTTTGGTTATGATTCAGTTCATTTTTCATACTGAGATTTTTGGGAATTTTACTAAGAAACATTGGAAAATATACATGGTCAAAGGATTTTTACGAAAATTGGTTTTCAAACATATGTACTAGATGTATACTTTATATTGACACGGTATTTTACTATTTTGTGGATTGGTGTTTTATGTTGTGTGTTTCTTATCTTCAGACTTGATTTATTTCCATTACTACTGAGTTGGCATACTCATCATTACTCCTTGCACCTCTGTGTGCAGATCCAGGTGCTGGTTCTGAGCAGTAGCCATCTGAGTTCGTTCATCGTCAGCATTCCGGATTTCGAGGTAGCTGTTCAACGTCCACAACTTCTCCATTTCCCTTCCTTCATTTAGTATTTAGTATTTTGTTCTGAGACATTGTTTTACGACATTAGCAGTGTTAGTACTATTCTTAGATTCTCGTGATCAGTTGACTCCAGTTCTGGGAAATGGTTTTAGACTGTTAGAATATATTACGATATGTTAAAGACTTAGAAGATTTTATACTTGCTATTAATGATTTTTGGTAAATTTTATTTAAGGAATTGTGTAACATGTGATAGTGGCTAGCCTAGTTCCATGATAGGCGCCATCACGACCAGTTAGGATATGGGGTCGTGACACGAGTATAAGTTAATTCTTGTATTTTTGGTTGTTTTAGAGTCTATTACTTGTGATCATTGTGTTATTGAAAAGGTTGGAAGGTTAGTATCTGATTCCACTGAAATGGGTGATATTGTGAAATACTGAGTTGAGATTCAAATGATAAATGATGATGGAAACTGTGTTGAAATATTGATTTCTTGTTAAAGCCTTCTCATTATTCATATTCATTGCACTTTATTTATTGTTTGGTGAGGATGAGAGTAAAAGCACGAAGGGCGATGTCGTTCCATTATTCATATTCATTACATGGTGAGGATCAGAGTAAAAGAACGAAGGGTGATGCCATGCCATTATTCATATTCATTGCATTTTATTTATTGTTTGATGAGGAAGAGAGTAAAAGCACGAAGGGTGATGATGTGCCATTATTCATATTCATTACATGGTGAGGATGAGAGTAAAAGAACGAAGGGTGATGTCGTGCCATTATTCATATTCATTGCATTTTATTTATTGTTTGGTAAGGATGAGAGTAAAAGCACGAAGGTTATTCCGTGCGATTATTCATATTCATTACATGGTGAGGATGAGAGTAAAAGCACGAAGGGTGATGTCGTTCCATTATTCATATTCATTGCATTTTATTTATTGTTTGGTGAGGATGAAAGTAAAATAATGAAGGGTGATGCCGTGCCATTATTCATATTCATTACATGGTGATGATGAGAGTAAAAGCACAAAGGGTGATGTCGTGCCATTATTCATATTCATTACATGGTGAGGATGAGAGTAAAAGCACGAAGGGTTATGTCGTGTTGTTGATACCCAATTTTTCCCAAAATAGTTTTAAAATGCATATAGGTCTCCAAAATCATGCATTAGCATAAATTGGTATTTTTTCACCATTTTTCCATCTTTAAAATAATTTTCCTAGTATTTTACTTTTAACAGATAATTATAAAATGCATCACAAATGATTTTAAAACATTTCTTGATCTAATATTACTATTTATGGTCCTATTAAGTCCAAATTATCTCATAAATAGCCATTTGGCACCTTTTGGTTATAATTGTAATAACTTTGCAATTATAGCCCATGCACACATTCTTGTATTATTTTACCATAAATTAGTCCATTGTATTTTTAAATACTAAATAACTATTCTTAAAACATTTCTATGCATGAAAAATCATTTTTTTTATAATTAGTAATTATTTTACAAATTATTTTTAATCAATTATTTGAGGTATTTAACAAACAACCTCTTTTTATTTCAATTTTAGCCAAAATCTACCAGCCCAATACCCCTTATAAACTAGCCCAAAGACCCTAAGCCCAATACCAGGTTGCCCGACCCAAACTCCTTGGCCAATCCTGGTCGTTGATAATTTTTGATCAACGGTCTAGGATCCCCCTACCATAATTAAACCAACATACACCCCCAAACCCTAACCATTTTATCCCTTCCCCCCGCCGTCACTCCTCTCCTCTTCTCTCAAACGCTCTCTAGCAGAAACCCTAATTTCCCCCGCCGTCACTAGCCTACCACCGTTCTATGGTGCTTCTTCACCACCTCAGGCCTCTAATGGCCTCCTATATGTTATGGTATATCCATCTATTGGATCCTTAAGAAGATTCTCGAGGGACCTAGGCAGGTCTGTTTACACCTTTGGGTTTTCTTGCCTATTTCAGGCCATTTGGTTCGACCATTGAGTAAGAATCTTCTTATTTTCATTATAAATCCATGATTCCTAAGTCTATGTTCTCATCTCTGTTCTATTTCTGAATGACCATGGATCCAAACATTATAAATCCAAGAAGATACTTAGTGCCGGTTATTTCTGGATGACCATGGAGACTGACTGCATCCTGTATGTTCGGATATGCTACCAATGTCAGGTACACGCGGATATGATAAAAGTACCACCAAATGAGCTCAACGCAACTAGCTCGCCTTGGCCATTCGCCGCTTGGGGAATGGAAGTCATTGGTCCGATTGAGCCCAGCGCCTCAAATGGGAACCGATTCATCTTGGTAGCTATTGATTAGTTCACAAAATGGGTCGAAGCAGTGACTAAGAAAGTCGTGGCAGACTATGTCCGCGACCGGATTGTTTGTCGATTTGGAATTCCATAATCAATCATCACTGACAACGCCTCAAATATCAACAGTAATCTAATGAAGGCCATGTGTGAGACTTTCAAAATCAAACACAAGAATTCCACAGCCTATAGACCTCAGATGAACGGAGCTGTAGAAGCCGCCAACAAGAATATCAAGAAGATACTGAGAAAAATGGTGGAAAATTACAAACAATGGCACGAGAAATTGCCATTCTCTTTATTAGGATACCGTACTACAGTCCGAACATCAACCGGGGCAACTCCCTACTTGTTGGTTTATGGTACAAAAGATGTTATTCCTGTCGAAGTGGAGATTTCTTCCTTGAGGATCATACAAGAAGCTCAGCTCAGCGACACAGAATGGATAAGGAGTTGTTACGAGCAACTATCCCTCATAGATGGAAAGAGGATGAATGCAATGTGTCATGGGAAACTCTATCAGAACAGAATGTCCAGAGCCTTCAAGAAAAGAGTTAATCCGAGACAGTTCACACTGTGGCAACTGGTATTGAAGAAGATCTTTACGCATCAAGATGAAGCCAAAGGAAAATTCTCTCCCAACTGGCAAGGTCCTTACATGGTTCACAGAGTATTGACAAGAGGAGCTCTTATACTTGCATAAATGGATGGAGAAGTTTGGCCAAAACCGATCAACTCATATGTGATCAAGCGATACTATGTGTAACTCTTTGTGCTTTTCTCAAGTGATGTAAATTGAACTACGCCCGACCTGATTCCCGTTTAAGAGGGGATACGTAGAAATCCCTATGGGTTCGGTCACAATTCAATAAAATCTTATTTTCTCCCTGCAATCAGAAACCGGGGCAGAATTTTGTGGAGGGTCCTCAAAATTCTGAAGCAATTTCAGCCGATCGCAGCATGCACAGCCGTCAGAGATGCAAATCCAACTAACTAGGGCAGGATTTTGAGGAGGACCCTCAAAATTCCATAGCAAAAGAGGTTGCAATGTATTGGATCTTGTCACAGCTGTTGGTTCATCTAAATTTCTTAAAAATACATTTTTACTATGTCTTTGAAAACTATGCATGCTTGCTTGCGAAATAACTCTGTTTAGAAAATGCTACCCCTAATGATTTGAACAGGATCTTCCGACTGAGCAAGCAAGGCAAGAAAAGCCGGCAGAGACACGAACCAACCCCCCCATTACAGAACTCATGATTTTCCTTTGGATGCAGGAACAAAGAATATACATGCCTCGAAGTCACAATGTTCACAATAAACGTGATGCTGAATCTACTACCAGCTAAGAAAACTCTGCTATTATCTACTATTTACTCTATGTTTCTTCATAAGGCTAATCTTTGCCTTCATCTTCATGGAACTAAGCCTTGTCCCGCATTTGCATGAGGTTAAGCTCTACCTCCGCACTTGCATGAGGCTAAGCCATTCCTTCACATCTGCATAAGTCTAATCTCTGCCTTCACCTGCATGGGACTAAGCCCTTCACACATTGCATGAGGTTAAGCTCTACCTCCATATCTTGCGTGAGGCTAAGCCCTTCCTCCACATCCACACAAAAGGCTAATCTCTGCCTTCATCTTCATAAGACTAAGACCTGCCCCACATCTTGCATGAGTTAAGCTTTACCTCCGCACTTGCATGAGGCTAAGCCCTACCTCCACATTTGCATAAGGCTAATCTTTGCCTTCATCTTCATGGGCTAATCCTTGTCCCACATCTTGCATGAGGTTAAGCTCTACCTCCGCACTTGCATGAGGCTAAGCCCTGCCTCTACATTTGCATAAGGCTAATCTCTGCCTTAATCTGCATGGGATTAAGACATGTCCCCCATCTTGCATGAGACTAAGCTCTGTCTCCATACTTGTATGAGGCTAAGCTCTGCCTCCATATTTGCATAAGGCTAATCTTTTCATTCATCTGCATGGGACTAAGCCCTGTCCCGTATCTTGCATGAGGCTAAGATCTGCCTCCACATTTGCACAAGGCTAATCTCTGCCTTCACCTGCATGGGACTAAGCCCTGTCCCGCATCTTGCATGAGACTAAGCTATGTCTTCATACCTGCATGAGGCTAAGATCTGCCTCCAATTTACATTCTTTCACCGAGACTAAGCGTTGTCTCTCCGACATTATCTACTTTGCTCTTCTTTCGGTCTAAGCTTTGCCCTCAGCTTCACAAGACTAAGCCTTGTCTTATTGACATCATATTATTGCATCTCATGGGCTGAAATATCGCCAACCTGTCCAAAGGCGTCATAGTCTAAAGGAATCATCCTCATAGCCGGAAGACTCCATGTCATGGCCTGAGGATCTCTCAAATTTGCATATCATTATTCAAAAGCGTCATGGTTCGGTGGCACCATCTTCATGGCCCGAGAACATCATTTCATGGCCTGCGAATCTCTCACTGATCAATCCACGGCCCAGGACGTCATCTCTAACCGTCTGAAGACAAATTTCATGGTCCGAAGGGAATCTGCATCATGTTTAAATTTCCGCACAAATATATGCTCGTAGTATCTTTATTTGCAGGTGACCTGGTAAGCAACCATTGTCCCAATAGGAGCAATCCCGCTCTGATTCCCTCAGTTATCTCAAACCTGACCTCTCACCATAACTATTCTTTCACCTATCCCGAAACGTCGTGTCCGTTCTTGTGATGACTTCATAGGTATATTCCGCCGATAAATCCATAACTACACGCGGCCTGATTCCTGTAAAACCAGGGATATGTAGGCAGCTCAAAAACCAGAGTGCGGCCTAAACCTCTCAAACAGTTTCACTCGGTCAAAATTGGCCATCATATCTTTACCCGACAACTCTTTCATCCTTCCCGGGTAAAGAGGGGCCGTTTTTTATACCCAATTTTTTCCAAAATAGTTTTAAAATGCATATATGTCTCCAAAATCATGCATTAGCATCAATTGGTATATTGCCACAATTTTTACATCTTTAAAATAATTTGCCTAGTATTTTACTTTTAACAAATAATTATAAAACTGCATCACAAATGATTTTAAAATATTTCTTGATCTAATATTACTATTTATGGTCCTATTAAGTCCAAATTATCTCATAAATAGCCATTTGGTACCTTTTGGTTATAATTTCAATAACTTTTCAATTATAGACCATGCACACATTCTTGTATTATTTTACCAGAAAGTAGTCCATTGTATTTTTAAATACTAAATAACTATTGTTAAAACATTTCTATGCATGAAAAATCATTTTTATAATTAGTAATTATTTTACAAATTATTTTTAATCAATTGTTTGAGGTATTTAACAAACGTCCTCTTTTTTATTTCAATTTTTGCCTAAATCTACCAGCCCAATACCCCTTATAAACTAGCCAAAGACCCTAAGCCCAATACCCGACCCAAACCCCTTGGCCAATCCTGGCTGTTGATCATTTTTTATCAACGGTCCAGGTTCCCCCAACCATAATTAAACCAACATACACCCCAAACCCTAACCATTCTATCCCTTCCCCCATCGTCACTAGCCTACCGCCTTTCTATGGTGGTTCTTCACCACCTCAGGCCTCTAATGGCCTCCTATATGCTATGGTATCTCCATCTATTGGATCCTTGAGGAGATTCTCAAGGGACCTAGGCAAGTCTATTTACACCTTTGGGTTTTCTGGCCTATTTCAGGCCATTAGGTTCGACCATTGAGTAAGAATCTTCTTATTTTCGTTATAAATCCATGGTTCCTAAGTCTATGTTCTCATATCTGTTCTATTTCTGAAAAATCCCTAATTTTTACCTTTGATCTTCTCAGATCTGTACAAATCTAGGACTGATTGAACGTATTTTACATGTTTCCTTGAAAGATTCGTGGTTTCAACTGATTTTTTCGTTTTTCCTAAAACTAGGTTTTACCCTAACTCATCTTCTCAAAGATTTTCTGATATTCGAATGTTTAATCGTTGTTCTTAAGTGTTATTGATTGATTCTGTCACGACCCGTTTTACCCTCTGAACGGTCTCGTGACGGCACCTAGTCTCTACGACTAGATAAGCCAAACAATTTCAGAAGTAAAACGAAACAGAAATAGAAACAGTAAAGAAACAATAATACTAAGAGCTAGCCGCTCGGCTGCTATAACTTTTACTTTTCCCAAAACCCGGAATATCACAATCACAAGCTTTACACAGGTAAGCTCTATACAACGGAAATAAGAGATGTATATCTAACTATCTACTAAGTCTGTGATGGAGTAGACGGGGACACGTGGGATTCTGCGGACGCGGCAGAATTACCTCGCGGTCTCCAAGAATGCTGCCTGGGTACTCCTAGCCGAAGCGCTGTGTACCGGTACGTGGATCTGCATATGGGGAAAACATGCGTAGGAAAGGGCGTGAGTACTCCACATTCGGTACTAATTAAGTGCCAAGCCTAACCCCAGTCAAGTAGTGACGAGGTCAGGTTGCGGCTCTACTGAGTTTGCAAAAAACTAAACAGATATAATTAACAGCTAAGTAAAGCAGTAATAATTAACGGGAAGTAAAGTGAACCGGAAAGAATGAATGTAATAAATCTCAGTTCCGCACAGCATATGAATCAGTAGATAGTCGTGCAATGCAATACAGGGGAAAGTCTCAAGTCTCAGCCCGTAGTCCCAATGTAAATATGCAATGCAATGCAAGGAAAAGTCTCAGGTCTCGGTCCGCAGTCCCAATGTAAATATGCAATGCAATGCAAGGGAAAGTCTCAGGTCATAGCCCGCAGTCCCAATGTAAATATGCAATACAATGCAAGGGAAAGTCTCAGGTCATAGCCCGCAGTCCTAATGTAAATATGCAATACAATGCAAGGGAAAGTCTCAGGTCATAGACCGCAGTCCCAATGTAAATATGTAATGCGAGACGTATTTCAGATATAGCATAATTCAAAAGTTTAGGAAAAACAGTTGGCAAATATAGAGTAAAGTACTTAAACCAGTTTCAAATAATAGTAACGAGTGGAAAACCAGGTAAAATTGTTTGACTTGATAAAATCTTAAGTCACTACTCAGTTAAACCAATAACAGAAATAATAGGAATTGAAGATGAAGTATATCATAGAAGGAAACAATGGAATTAGTGAAAATATCCCGTGCACGTACTCGTCACCTCACGTACACGGGGTTTTTATATCAAAAATCAGTTATAAATGCCTAAGGAAAATTCCCCAACAAAGAATTAGGCAAGCCACTTACCTCGACTGTGCTAATCAACCAATAATCACGCTCTTACCACGAGTATTCAACTCCGGGTGGCCCAAATCTATTCAATTCGATTGCATAATGTAAATATCATTTCAAGAAATCAAAATAACTAATTAATTCGAAGCTAATACGCGAAATTAGAAATTTTGACCAAAATGCCCCTCGGGCCCACATCTTGGAATCGGGTAAAAGTTATATTTCCTGAACACCCATTCACTCACGAACTCACTCGAACAAGAATTATCGAAATCTGATGTCGAAAACTCCCCAAATTCTCAGATTTTTGGTTGGGGGAGTTTCATCAAATTTCCATGGTTTTTCACCCATTTTTGTTAAGTAAACTAAGGAAAACGATGGGGATTAATGGTCTAACAATGAATTTGGATAAGAAAACATTACCGATGATCCTTCTCTTCAAATCCCACTGAAAATCGCCAATTCTCGAGCTCTCAAACGATTTTGGACTTATGAATTTCCAACCCTCGGATTTTGGAATAAACACGACAGGGATCTCGCACTTGCGGTCCCTTTAACCGCACCTGCGGGGTTTTCATCGCAGGTGCGAAAATCACTAAAGGCACCTGGGGCCGCACCTGCGGTCGTTTGGTCGCACCTGCGGTACCGCACCTGCGGAACCCAGGTCGCACTTGCAACCACTGGCCACCCCGCTCACAACCGCACCTGCGACCAGGCCTACCGCACCTACGTGTCCGCACCTGCGGAAAAACCATCGCAGGTGCAAGACACCAGAAACAGGTCTGGTTCAGCAGTTGATCAAAGTTCCAAACTCTCCCGTTGGGCATCCGAAACAACCCTGAGGCCCCCGGGACCTCAAACAAACTTACCAACTGACCCAAATACCTTATTCAAACTTGGTCAGGCCTTAAAAACACATCCCATAACATCAAAATCATCAATTATGCATAGATCCAAGCCTAAGAACTTAGGAATTTTCAAGAATTCACATTCGACACCGAAACATGTCTAAACTTATCCGAATAACCTCAAATTTTGCACAGGGGTCATAAATGACATTCCGGACCTGTTGTCGCTATCGAAATCCCATTCCGAGTCCGATATCAAAATCTCACCTATCGGCCGAAATTCTAACTTTCGCCAATTCAAGCCTAAATCTACATCCGACCTTGAAACCCAATCCGAACACGCTCCTAACCCTGAAATCACTCAACGGAGCTAACAGAGTTGACGGAATTCCTTTCCGGATCCGTCTTCACACATCTCTAGCTATGGCTCAATTTCTAAAGTTAAATTCACCTAAGAGGACTATGTGTCCAAAATCACTCCAACTTTCATCACTCAACGCTCCAACACGTTCCATTAACATAATAAGACATGGGAGAAACAGTTATTAGGGGATTGGGGCGCTAACTCTCAAAACGACCAACCGGGTCGTTACATTCTCCCCCTCTTAAGAAAATTTTCGTCCTCGAACGAGTATAGAAACATACCTGAAGCTGCGAAAAGATGAGGGTACTGACTCCGCATATCCTACTCGGTCTCCCAAGTCGCCTCCTCGACCGGATGGCCCTTCCACTGAACCTTGCCTGAGGCAATATTCTTCGATCTGAGCCGCCTCACCTGCCTGTCCAATATAGCCATAGGCTTCTCAACATATGATAGATCCTTGTCCTACTGGACTGAGCTGAAATCCAAAACATGGGTCGGGTCCCTGTGATACTTGTAGACGCGTGATTTTTGACCCTCCCAAATATTTTATACATTTTAGCGTTTAATATTTAGTTTAGGCTTAATATCACTATTTTGACTCGTTTTGACTATTTTTTACCTTATTTTATCACAAAAATAAAAATTACAAAAATAGTTTCGCTTTTAACATTTAGTTTTATTTTAGTAGTGTATTTTAGTTAATTAAGAGTAAGTTTTATTCTTATAAATACATTTCATTTTTATAGTGTTTCTTAGGCCCAAAATTAGGACCCAACAAGAAGGAGCCCAACCCAATTTACTAAAATCCTTACACCCTAACCCTACCCTCTTCTTAAAAAAGACTCCAAGACCCTATCTCTAGAGGAGAGACTCCCTAACCTTCAGCAGATCCCCTCCAGCCGCCGCACCTCTCTCCACCACTAGCGAGCGGCCGCCAGTCATCTTCTCCAATACACCACAGTCATCGCCTCTCCTTCTTCCCGTCACCATCGACCAAGCAAACACCCATCACTATCCTTCACTTTCTTCTTCTTCTTTCTTCAACATAAAAACAGAGAACAAGGGGCAGTCGCTGCCATCTCCAAGGGAGACCAGTCACCCCGCCTCACTGGACGCCGGCAACAACTACCCCATCGCCGGCCACCCCTTTCTCCACAACTCCATTACTAGCAGCCAAAAAATACCAAAAACAGCCCCTCTTCGCATACAAACAAGAAGCCGCCGGACCTCCTTCCTCCTCTCCACCAGCCGTCCACAGCCTTCACCAGCCACTGCTGCCACCGGATTTCATCACCGGCTGGCCGACAAACGCGATAACAGTCACATGGTATTTCAAAAACTCCAAGTCGTCGTTGAGGTGGTCGTCATCCGAGGTTCTACTGATGTTGTCGACGATGTTTGGCTCCAGTTCTGACGAGTTGTTGTTTAAGTTGGACGATGGTCGTCATCATTGTATTAAGTTCTGCCAACTATATGAAAGTTTCATTCAGGAACAACATGGTTGCTGTTTAAACTTGCAAGGAGGTCCATATCTATTCTCCTCTCATATGTGCTTTGCACTTTTTCATTACTTATTTTTTATTTTAAGTGTTTCATGCCTTGTTTTTGTGTTTTGATTTACCTCATATTGATTTAATGATTTCTTTTTGTATTATAGTATATCTTGTATTAGATAAACTTGAACTAATTGGCGTCGAGCGTAGACTGAATCAAGAATATTGAGGCAAGCATGTTACGTTTGATAAACTAAGTCCGGAAATTAAATTGGGCCACGGGGAATTTGTTCTTGAAACACAAAAGTAATTAGGATAGGGGGTTGAATTAAACAAAATGGATAGTATGGACAGAAAGACGAATTTCATGGTTATTTGGATTTTTATGTTATTTATTTCTCTGCATTGCCGGCCATATTTGGGTAGGAAAATTGTCATGACCCAAAACCGGTCCAGGTCGTGATGGCGCCTAACGGCGAGGTCAGGCAAGCCAACGAACAACAATAACAATGAAAGTAGGGACTACAATAACAACATGGGGTAAGGCCGTAGAAACAAGCTGAACCACAGCTAGGTCCAATACATATACAACCCCGATAACTACAACAAGTGTGTGCCAGGACTAGTGTCACAGTGTCAACGGGCGGCTACATAGATACAACTGTAGAAAATACATATACANAAAAAAAGAAAGTGCAGCATGAGTACATATAAACAAATATGTACCCAGTGAGTATCCCGCCCAAACTCCGTAAAGAGTAGTGACGAGAGGTAGAATACATACTCACTAAAGGTCCAGTACATAAATAAATACATAAGGTACATGCTGAGCAATAAATCATGTGAGAAAAGTACGCCAAGTAAGGACATGTAATCAATAACATGTAACTGATCTTAAACATAAGCTTTCTTTGTAAACTGATCATATATATCACTTGTTTCCTTTCTCAATATCTGAAATTTGTCTTACCTTATTATCTCAATTTTTCACTTTCCCGTACTCAATATCTTCCTCAACTCACCATCGTACGATCCCAACTCAATGCAAATGCTTATGTATGCATATGTGTATGTATATATATAACCGACACGGACAGGACTATCGGCCGATGTCATAAGGGTGGGTCATAAGGACTGACTCG
>ML295182.1:0-72189 GCA_005239495.1 Nicotiana undulata
GGTGTTTCAGTATGTGTCTACTCAAACTACCCGTACCCCCACGGTGGTCATTAAATTTATGAGGTATCAAGAGGCCACAAGTTTTACACTTAGCCTTATTTTGATCTTTTAGTTGAGTAACAAAATGCCAAACAAGAGATATTTTGGCCCGTTTACCACGTTGTCTATTAAAGTAGGGGTTACTACAGGAGGGTCATCCGGGGCATCATTTGGATTATTATTAGTTTGGTTAACAACAGGACTAGTAGGTGTATCATCTAATCGGGTTGAGTTTCATCTAAATCATCATTTTCCTCATCATTTTCATAGATAGTTGGATTACCATAAAGAGAATTCATATGTTCATCATTTAATTTTGAACCTGGTGTAAGATCATGTATAAACTGACTATCGGTAAATTAAAAATAAGGGTTATCACTATCAATAATAATAGGTGGGGGAGGACGGGTAACATGTCTACGTCGGGGAGCCGGGGGAGTAGTGGTAGCTTGCCTACTGGATTCACCAATTTTAGATTTACCCTTACCACCAAACATTTTTTTCAAAGAAAAGTCCATATTAATTATAAGGAAAATAAATTAAACAAACAAAACTATAATATTAAAACTTAAGAGTTGGAACGAGTTTACCGAATTGACGAACAACTTCTTGAAAATTGTATAATGTTGAAGACTTGAAGACTTTGAATACTTCAATTCAACAACTTCACAATTTTTCACAATTTGCAATAATAAAGTAAGCAATAATAGAAGAAAATTAGAGAGAGATTGATGATTTTGTGAGTAAAAATGAAAGAATGAGGGGGTATTTATAGTTGAGAAAAGGGAAAAAGTGTAATTATAAAAAGTTTGGGGTTAAAACAAAGTTTAGGGGCCAAATGGCTATTTTTTAAACAAGCCAAATGGCTATTTTAAGGGGCCAACGACTAGAATTTAAAATTCTGACCGTTGGCCATTTTTTAAACAATATTTTTTTAATTTTTCGACCGTTGGGCCCGCTTGGCCCGGCCCAGGCCCGCCTGCCGGGCCCGGGCTCACGGGTCCAAAATCAAAACCCGGCCCCCCAAGCCCGGACCCCCCCGCTAGCCGGCCCGTTTAGCCCGCTAGCTCGGGTCGGTCCCGGCCACCTGCTAGCCTTACCCAAAATCGGCCAAAAAGCCCAGCCCATGCCCGTACCTTTGAATCCGACAATACTCATAAAACCCGATAACTCATTCAATTACGAGTCCAACCATACTAGTTTCACTCGAATCGGACACTGAATCGATATTCAAAACTCAAAATTTTACTTTATGAAATTTTAGACAAAACCCCTAAATTTCACTTTGAAAATCATCAATCAAATGCTAAAAACGTAGATGGATTCATGAAATATAACCAAAATCAAGTATATAACACTTACCCTAATCCATATGGTGAAAATCGCCTCCAAAAATTGTCTAAATCCGAGCTCCCCAACTCAAAATATGACCAAATGAACAAACCTTTGATATTAAGTAATTTTGCCCAGCTGTTCAGCCTCGTTTTGCATGCCAAACGATCCCAAAACTTGCTTTTGATGCATCCAACGGATTTCTTGTGGAATTTAAGTCAAGATAGGCTTTTGAAGCACTCTATTTGACCTTATAATGAAGGAGATACGTTGGTTTCAATATTGGATATAATGCATATTTTCAAATACGAAGTCAGTGGCAATTTCATAATTAATATGAAAAATTTGGTAACTCAATTCTTAGTAAAATGACCATAAAATCTTCATACGATGTCCAAATTCGACGATTCTTTTTGCTACAGATCCGTAATTACGATACTGATCTAATGCTTCAACCAAAACAATCATTTGTTTAATGCGGTAGCATTTACGCTTGAAGAAACAACGTCAAAATATAAGAAAAACAAGCGCAACATAATCCAATTCTATCCAAAACTCACCCGAGCCCCTCGGAACCCCATACGAACATACTTACAAGTCCCATAACATAACACGGACTTATTCGAGGCCTCAAATCATGCATAACAACATCAAAACGATGAAACACACCTCAAATTAAACTTAATGAACTTTCGACTTCCAAGAACTCGTGCCAAAACATATCAAATCAACTCGGAACGAACTCAAATTTTGCACACAAGTCCTAATACATCATACGGAGATACTTGTGCCCCCAAACTATCGAGTGAAGTGAAAATGCTCAAAACGACCGTTATGTCGTTACATTATCCCTCACTTAAACATATGTTCGTCCTCGAACGTGCCAAGAGTTGTTCCCAAGGCCATCAAACCGCCGTATAACGTTGCCATGCACATACTCAGGGATGATCCCACGCCACCCTATTTCCACTAGGCTCGACCATACCATACAACTGAATGTCATTGCTCTATCCTTAGTCCGTAAACGTTATTATCCAATTTCTAACATCCGGATTTAGTACAAGACTCGAACTTCGCATATACACACTTTATTAGTCTGAACAAGTTGTATCAAGCCATAACCTTGATCCACGTCACAATCACAGGATATACTACACAACTCAAATACTCATAGCGATAACCTTTGACCGCAATAGCTGCTCGATAACCAACTCGACATCGGTAAAGAACCTTATATCAACTAAAATCTTGTTCTGAACCTTTGTCCACTACCAATGATGAAAGAAACAGGCAGAAACTCATAACCACTTATCAGACCAACAAGTCATCGAACTCTCCCTCTTTCGACAAGAACTATAACCGATTTCTAAGCCGACTTCCTATATTATCCTTTCAACTATGCTATAATCAATTACGATAGTATCCATTTTAGGTCCAATGACCTCTTCTCATCCGACACAATCATTCTAGTGACATGCCACATCAACACAATCTAAATCCACAACAATGGATCCCGTGCAATTCGTGCACCAATAGGCAACAATCCAAATGTACTCAAATCATGAAAAAATGACTCAAACAAAAGAATTGTCCGGCAAGCTTAACAAGTTCTGCCACAACGAAATACTGAAAATCCATCACACCCCGTAGGACCATCATACAAATCTATCACAAAGGTCCATACCTCAACATAATTTCGCTGCAATGCGTGCCCCATCCAAACAGTGATCCATGGCATATACCTCAAGCCACCCTGCTCAAAATCAATAACCACGCGTAATTCGACATCAAGTACTCAAAGTGCATTACCATAATCATGGAGAGGCAAATGACGCAGTGCCATACAAACCCCGAAAGAATATAACCAATACACCATCAATCATGCAATACTCAAATACTCATCTCACTCAAATTCCATTATAAGGCCCCAATAAAACCGTACTATGTGTGCTTATAACCCACAATTCAAAACTCCTCGTAGCATAGAGAGTAACCCACAGATCATTTCAAAACACGAATAAGCTCAACAATAACCTAATGACACATCCCTCAGCAATAGCAGTATGGAGCCAACCAATCTGACTCGGTGTAGAATACACATCCTAATTGGGCCTACAAATGGACCCCAAATAAGCTCTAGTCACCCACAAATAGATAAATAACCACCTGATGTTCCACAATGACTAAATTATAACAAATACTATCATTTGGCTAGCTTCGGCCACGACTTCACAGTCCACAACCATGATACAATCTGCTCGTAAGAACTCCCAGTCTCCAAATCCATAGAACACGCGAACCACCATATCTGATCCCATATCCACCTCTCGAATGTCTAACACATCTCTCATACACGATCATCCCATGAGGAATACTTCTATAGTTCTTCCGTTCCACATAGCAAAAGTTGAATATCAGTAGTCGACCAACCAGGAGTGCCGCGATACCAATAAAGTATCCATAAATAAAACACATTGCCCCTTCTAAAATGTATACTTTCATCCAACCTTACCAAATTGTAATATCATTCACCTAGTCATTTGAAATCGTTCATGCTTCCAAAGAATACACTGTGACCTTGCTCATGCGAATCTCAATCCCACACAACACCGCATATACCATGCCATCGTATGTGTAAAGACCCATAAAATTTCTAACTAAAAACAATGCCCGGATAGGTCCCCATGTTGATATAACTGTAAAAATTCTTAAAACGAACCCCTTTGGAGTGAAAAGTATCCCAGGACTTAAAAGATAGAATTTTCCAAAATTGCGCGGATCTGTGGTCCACTATGCGATTGCAGATCATGTATGCGGACCGCATAGTGGTCGCATACCTGGACAGTTGATGTCCATTTTGAGGGCAGCTATGCGGCCCATAATGCGATCGCATTTCATGAAATGCGGGCCGCATAGTTGTCGCATTCATGCACCTATATTCTTGCGGAAGGAGTTATGCGGCTCACTATGCGATCGCATAACATGTATGCGGACCGCATAGCTGCCGCATACCTGGGCAGCCTGCTTCTCTTTTGGCCCAGCTGAGGGCCACTTATGCGACAGGTCTGCGGACTGCATAGCAGGAATGCGATCACATTCCTGACCGCATACCTGCATTGGGGCTTCTAATTTCTAACTTTAAAACCCGACCCCCAGCTTAATAAAACACCCATACCCTTTATTTTTAACGACTATCTGATTAAAATAGAGAGAAGAGAGAGTGGGTTCTAGTGAGAGAAAGTCACCATCTCCACCAAATTGATCCTCCATCTTTACTCAGGCCTGGAATTAATCGAGTAGTCATCATCTTCTTCATCATAAGAGGTAAATTTCTACCCCATTTTCCCTTAATTCCCAGATTCTAGTTAAAATGGAACACACATAGGTTAGTTCTTGAAGGTAAGAGTTATAAACCTTGCATGCATGTGATTAATTGACCATAATCTAGTAAAGGGAAGTAGGTTAGAGTAATCTTCCACAAAAAAAGGGATTATGCAATCAAAAGGAACACATAGCGTTTGATAAAATGCCCACATGAGTCCAAGTCATATTCATGATTCCTAATCCTAGGTTTAAATGTGTTCATATTCATGTTTCCTAATCCTAGGTTTAAATGTGTCACATTGTAAATTAGATTGAAGGCGCTAGAAGGTCCGATGATTTGGGATATTAATTTAAGGAGAAATTCCAATTCGAGGTATGTATGGCTAACTCTAATCTTCACAGTATAAATCCGTTGTGTTCACCTTCCGGGTATGACTCTCTTGTTGATTATCTATGGAATTTATGTGTTCTATGCGCCTAATTGAGGAATTCTTGCTTCTATATTGTCCCATGCTACTACCATGTTGTTAAGTTATTTGAGTGTATAAATTGTGATCATCATCTTCCCTTTTTACTATGTGTGTGATCCTATTATGTAATGGGTGTGGTAAAATGTGAAAGGATGGACTGATATGGAATATGAATAAAGATATGGTAATGACATGAAATACGAATCAAGAGGTTGAATTGATATGAAACATTAAACTATGAAATGGATTGTTATGGAATATGGATTAAAGGATGAATTGTTGTGAAATATGAATCAAAGGATTCTAATGATATGAAATATGAATCAAAGAACAATATGTGTTGGGGATCAAAAAGGTTAAAAATGATATAAGAGATCTAAAATATCCATGAATTGACCAGGAGAATGTCCTAGGGGTGAGATGGCCTATCCGATCGGGCTGGGATCGGACTCCATGTCGTACACATGGATGACTTGATATTGTGATATGAGGATGATTATTGTCCTTACTATTTCAGTTGAGATGACCTAGCCGATTGGGCAGAGATCGGACTGCGTGTGCACTGCACATGCCACCGTGTTAGCCTAGCCGATTCGGGCAGAGATCGGACTCCGTGTGAACAAGCCACGTTGGTGATATGAGATGTGATGATATTCGGGCCTCACCTAGGATGGCTTAGCCGATCAGGCAGAGATCGGACTCCGTGTGACAACGACACGGTGGATCAGTAATAATAATAACAAGATGAAACTTAAAAGAACATTAACCAAAAGATGGCAAACTGGGATGATGGATGTGGTAAATCTTGTTTGTGTTTTTCCTCGCTTCGGTGTATTGTTGTATGATGCCTCTATTTGTGTTGATTGTTGATGTTATCCTATCTATAATAGGTTTGTTCATACATACTAGTACTATTCAATGGTACTAACGTCCCTTTTGCCGGGGGAGCTACATCTTTTAAATGGATGTAGGTGGTTCTGTAGCAGGTACCGCTGATCGCCGATAGTGGTGCCTTTCCTCCATCTCTTCAGCAGTCTTGGTGAGCCCCACTTCATCTCGGGGCTGTGTGTAGTTCATGTTGACTCATTTTGTTTATGGCGTTTCTTTTGAGGTATAACTGGGGCCTTGTTGCCGGCAAGTCTATGTATTCTTCTCCGTACTCTTAGAGGTTCCGTAGATATTATGTGGGTTGTAAATATATTTTGGGTAGATGTTGTACTTACTCGTAATCGTGGTCCCGTATCGGGAAGGTTGTACTTAATATGTATGTTTTGGTAAGATCTAATGTTAAAACGTTAAAAGAGGAAAAATGGACTTTATGTTGTGAATCCACACTTTTCATTTTCTCTTGCTATTTAATATGAATAATGTATGCTATAGACACGGGAAGCGCGTTGGGTAGGAAAGGCAGATCAGGTTCGCTTGACCGAGTTCATTCGGTTAGGCGCCGGTCCCGTCCCTCGGTTTTGGGGCGTGACAAACTTGGTATTAGAGCCTAAGGTCTTAAAAATGTCCTAGGATGTCTCGGAGTCGTGTCTAGTAGAGCCCTTCTTATCGGTGTGTTGTCGACCACATCTATAATTAGGGGGCTGCATGGACATTTGGGAAAATATCCTTTATTGTCATTCTGTATCGTGCGATGTGGTGAAATGTGATGTTGTTGTATCTAAATCGTGCATTGTTCCAACTTTCAGTAAATGGCACCCAAGAAGAGAGCTCGACTCGGCCTAGAGGCCAATGCCACCCCAAGTGTGGCCATAAATTCTCAATCTGATGGTGCGGGCGAGGACAATCCCCCGACTATGAATCTGCCTGACTCCTCCGTTCCTGGCCAGACTATTCCAATTCCTACTCCAGGGGAGGGTGCTACGATCCCTCCCGCTGATTCCACTGATGTTCCTGATCCAGCTTCAGCTTCCGGTCCTGGTATTTCTGATGGGGACCTTAGGGGAGCTATTCAGATGTTGACATGGCTAGTGGCCTCCCAGGCCCAAAGATCAAATGTTTCCCCTTTGTCTTCTAGTGAGCAAGGGGATTCTTCAGGTTCTAGAGTCAACCGGTTTCTTCAGTTAGCTCTAGAGTTCACAGGTACTGACCCAGAGGCTGATCCTCAGGATTTTATCGACGAGATGTACAAGACCCTTCGAGTTATGAGGGCTATTGAGATAGAGGGGTGGAGTTAGCTTCCTATCGTTTTAAGGGAGCGGCGTATTCATGGTTCGAGATGTGGGAGGATTCCTGTGGGGATGGGATCCCTCCGGCGAGATGGGATGAGTTTGTAGAGGCCTTCATGGATCATTTCTTGCCCGCCAAGACTAGGGCAGCCCGTGCTACAGAGTTTGAGGTTCTAAAGCAAGGCAACCAGAGTGTGTGGGAGTACCACATGGAGTTCGTGCACCTGTCCTAATATGCTATTCACATGGTGTCGACTATGGAGGCCAGAGTTCGTCGGTTTGTTCAGGGCCTTGGTCCCTTAGTTGTTAATGAAGCTCCTACAACTGCTCTACATTCATATATGAACTATGGAAAGATTGTGGGATTCTCCTAGGCTACAGAGGCTCGGAAATTGAAGATAAGAATGGAGAGAGAAAGTAGTAGTAGATCCCGGCCAGCGGGCAACTCTGGGGGTTCTTTTGGAGGTGGGAGACCAGTCCTTAGGAGAGGATCATCAGGACCATCCCAGTCTCATGCTCAGTCATCAGCTAGTGCCCTGCCACCAGGTCGTCACCATCATTATTAACAGGGAGGTCGTTTTGGGGCCAGTTCAGGCTGCAGGGGGTTCCATCAGCTAGGTCGTTCAGGTGGGAGGTTCTAGAAGAAGCAGAGGGGCCCATGCCCCAAGTGTGAGAGGTTTCATACTGGGCCCTGTTATCTGGATCGACCAGTATGCTATGGTTGTGGGGTGAGGGGTCATATTCAGAGAGACTACCCTTCATTCCACCAGGGAGCAGGTTGGGGTGTCGCCCAGCCATCCAGTTCTTCAACTGCTACATCTTCAGCACGCCCAATAACCCGAGCCCCTTCAGCACCAGCATGGCATGGTGCAGCTAGGGGTGGTGAAGGAGGTGGGGGAGGACCCAGTCAGTTCTATGCTTTGAGTGGTCGACAGAGTGCGGAGGCTTCTCCAGATGTTGTCACAGGTATCCTGACTATTCAATCTTAGTATGTTTATACTCTTATTGATACCGAGTCTTCCTTATCATATGTCACTCTTTTTATTGCTTTGAGTTTTGGGATAGAACTCGAACAACTCTATGAGCCATTCTCAGTGTCGACTCCGGTTGGTGAATCTATTACGGCCGCACTAGTCTATAGGAATTGTGTAGTCACGGTGTGTGGTCGGGATACCACGACCGATCTTATTGAGCTAGGAATGGTAGATTTTGATGTAATTATGGGAATGGATTGGCTCTATTCGTGCTTTGCTAAACTCGACTGCCGGACCAGGATTATGA
Organism: Nicotiana undulata; assembly: GCA_005239495.1. NCBI lineage: Eukaryota > Viridiplantae > Streptophyta > Magnoliopsida > Solanales > Solanaceae > Nicotiana > Nicotiana undulata. The sequence goes on from ML295182.1 coordinate 8,621, forward strand.
GGCTTGAGTTTCCTAATGAACCAGTTATTGAGTGGGAGGGGAATAATATCATGCAAAGAGGTAGGTTTATTTCCTATCTTACTGCCTCAAAGATGATCAGAAAAGGGTGCATCTACCATTTAGACCGGGTTGCGGGCACCACTTCAGAGGTGTTTGCTCCCGAGTCTGTGCCTGTTGTGAATGAATTTCTTGAAGTATTTCCGGATGAGCTTCCTGGGATTCCACCAGATAAAGAGATCGATTTCGGGATTGGTGTATTGCCAGATACGCAGCCAATATCTATTCTACCCTACAAAATGGCGCCAGCGGAATTGAGAGAGTTGAAGGAGCGGTTGAAAGATCTCCTGGAAAAGGGTTTCATTCGGCCAAGTGTGTCGCCTTGGGGCGCACCGGTTCTTTTTGTTAGAAAGAAAGACGGGTCTCTATGAATGTGTATTGATTATCGGCAGCTCAACCAGGTCACCATAAAAAACAAATACCCATTTCCTCGGATAAATGATTTGTTCGACCAATTGCAATGTGCTAGGTTCTTCTCAAAAATTGATTTACGGTTCGTGTATCACCAATTAAAGATCAGGGAGCAGGATATTCCTAAGACCGCTTTCAGGACTCGTTATGGGCACTTTGAATTCTTGGTAATGTCTTTTGGGCTGACCAACGCTCTAACGGATTTTATGGATCTTATGAATCGGGTCTTCAAGCCATTTCTCGACTCTTTCGTGATTGTTTACATCGACGATATCCTTGTTTATTCGCGAAGTCATGAAGATCATGCTAATCACCTCAAGGCAGTTTTGCAGGCTCTTCATCAGCACCAGTTGTATGCAAAGTTCTCAAAATGCGAGTTTTGGATAGAATCAATTACCTTTTTGGGCCATGTTATTTCCAGGTAAGGGATTCGGGTTGATCCCCAGAAGATCGCAGCGGTGAAGGATTGGCCTAGACCAATGACCCCGACAAAGATTCATAGTTTCTTAGGTTAAGCTGGATATTATCGAAGGTTCGTGTAAGGATTCTCTACTCTCGCCTCACCATTGACTAAGCTGACGCAGAAAACGGTTAAGTTCCAGTGGTCCGATGCTTGTGAAAAGAGTTTCCAGGAATTGAAATCAAGATTGACTTCGGCACCAGTGTTGACCTTGCCATAAGGTATATAGGGGTTTGTGGTATATTGTGATGCTTCAAGGGTTGGTCTGGGGTGTGTGTTGATGCAACGTGGTAAGGTTATAGCGTATGCTTCGAGGCATCTCAACAATCACGAGAAAAGTTATTCGACGCATAATTTGGAGCTCGCAGCGGTTGTCTTTGCATTGAAAATCTGGCGGCATTATCTTTATGGGTCCATGTAGACGTGTTCACAGACCACAAGAGTCTTCAGTATTTATTCAAACAGAAGGAATTAAACTTGAGGCAGAAGAGGTGGTTGGAACTGCTCAAAGATTATGATATGAATATTTTGTACCATCCAGGGAAGGCGAATGTGGTGGCAGACGCTCTTAGTCGGAATTCCATGGGTAGTTTGGCTCATTTAGAAGCAAGGCAGAGGCCTTTGGCTCGGGAGGTTTACCAGTTGGCCAGTATGGGGGTTTGTCTTTCGGCCTCAGACGAAGGGAGTGTTGTGGTGCATAACAGAGCAGAATCTTCGATTGTGGCGGAAGTCAAGGAGAATAAATTCAATGATCCAGCATTGGCACGGTTAAGAGAGGCAATTCTAAATCACAAGACCACAACATTTTCCCTCGGCAATGGTGACAGTGTTTTGCGGTGTCAAGGAAGACTATGTGTTCCAGATGAGGATGATCTTCGGGAGAGAGTAATGGCGGAGGCTCACAATTCTAGATATTTTGTACACCCAGGTTCTACGAAAATGTATCACGATCTCAAGGAGATTTATTGGTGGAATGGTATGAAGAGGGGTGTGGCAGACTTTGTGGCTAGGTGTCCGAACTGTCAGCAAATGAAGGCCGAGCATCAGAGGCCCGGTGGGTTGGCGCAGCTTATGGAAATACCAATATGGAAATGGGAGATGATCAATATGGACTTTGTGGTGGGGTTTCCCCGCACTCCGCGTAAGTTCGACTCAATCTAGGTAATAGTGGATCGGCTCACGAAGTCAGCGCATTTCTTGCCAGTCAAGTCCACCGATACTGCAGAACAGTACGCTAAGTTGTATATCAAAGAAATAGTCAGGCTTCATGGCACTCCAGTTTCTATTATCTCAGATCGAGGGGCCCATTTCACAGCTAACTTTTGGAAGAAATTTCAGCAAGGCTTGGGGACGCAAGTAAATCTCAGCACAACCTTCCACCCACAGACTAACGGGCAAGCAGAGCGGGCTATTCAGATGCTTGAATACATGTTACGTGCTTGTGTACTTGATTTTAAGGGTAGCTGGGATGATCATTTGCCACTAATAGAGTTTTCTTACAACAACAGTTTCCATGCTAGTATTCAGATGGACCCATTTGAGGCATTGTACGGAAGAAGGTGTAGATCTCCGATTGGATGGTTCGAGGTTGGTGAGGCGGAACTGCTAGTGCCGAACCTTGTGCATCAGGCTATGGAGAAGGTTAGAATCATAAAGGAGAGGTTGAAAACTGCTCAGAGTTGTCAGAAATCCTATTCGGACGTTCGTCGCCGAGATTTGGAGTTTCAAGTAGATGATTGGGTATTCTTGAAGGTATCTCTCATGAAGGGGGTCATGCGGTTTGGAAAGAAAGGTAAATTGTGCCCAAGGTATGTCGGGCCGTATAGGATCGCTCAAAGGATAGGACAGGTGGCATATAAGTTTCTTCTCAAACAAAATTCAGAGAATTATGTCGAACGCCAACGACAACAACCAACAGAGGATTGGAACTCCAGTTCTATCACCTTCAGGATCCCCACGAGGCTCAAGGTAACATTCCCCAGATAGATCTACGACTCAAAACAATAATCACAATGGAAATGAACAAGCAGGAGAACAAGATCAGGTGAAACAAATGGTTGGTGAATATGTGACTCAAGCCTTACAAGCTTTCATGAGGGGACTACCAGCTGCATCACATACACCTCCTCCTAACAACACCGTAATTGTGGAAAATCCACAATTAGGATTAGCAAACTCAGGAAGTGGAGGCACTCCAAATGAGTCCCTCGAAGCAAGACCAGGTATGTCTAATAATCCAGAATTACTATCTTTATTACTAACCTTGCAAAAGCAGATGAAGGAACAAAATGATCGAATCGAGCAAATTCCTGGAGTACCACCTGTCATCAAAGGCATTGACGTTGATAGATATTCTCAACAACCTTGGAGCCAAGTGCAGCACCCTTTCCTATTCCCAAGCAATTCAAAATGCCTGATATTCCCAAGTACGACGGGACAACCGATCCACGTGATCATGTAACTACTTTTACTACAGGAGTAAAAGGCAACGATCTGACTAAACAAGAAATTGAGTAAATATTGGTCAAGAAGTTCGGAGAGACACTCACCAAAGGAGCACTAATATGGTATTCTCTTCTACCCGAAAATTCTATTGACTCTTTTGCTGAGCTTGCAGATTCTTTTATAAAAGCACATTCCGGTGCACAAAAAGTCGAAAAGAGAATTGAAGACATATTCAAAATAAAATAAGGAGACGCAGAGTTGCTTCATGAATTTGAAGACTAGGGCTGATTATCGGGCGGATTGGGCGGTTAATTAATCTTAACGGTTTGGCTTAACGGTTATCGGCTTTTAAATGTATTAATCCGCTAGCCACCCGATAAGATATCAGGCGGATTGGTATCGGTTTAGCTCTTATCGGGCGGTTATCGGGCGGTTTATCGGCCTAATTCAATCTATATTGCGTGCATTATATTTGGGGAGTTTGATCCCAAAGTCGTACCAATACTAAAGGACATAAGATACGAGTCAATACACGGTGAGAGATTTATGAATATAATTTAAAGTTATGACTCAATCCGTTCTAAGATGGTTAGGGTCAAGATTGATCAAATAATAGATCAAAAATCAACTTGTCCAACGTCACCACATCTTCTCTTTATTTTGCTTTTGGAAAAAGAAATGTGAAAGGCAACGTATTGTTCTTAAATTATTAGTTTAAGTTCTTCCACCTTTACATAATTCATCATTTCAAATTTGATTTTATATGTTTAGACCAGTTTAGGTTACATTTTGACTCGTCGGATTACATTATTTGACAAATTTTAACTAATGTTTGATGGCATTTCGGATTCACCCTGTTAGATCAAGTTTATTTGTCATAACCCGAATTCGTTTAAACAAGGATGTGTTGCACGAGTTACTAAAAAGTGGATTAATTTTGCCAACTCTTTTTTCTAATATATATATTCTTAACGGGTTAACGGATTATCCGTTAAGAAAATTAAATAATCCTCCCCCAAACTGATAAGCCGTTAATAAAAAAAATTCAATCTGTTCCCCATCCGTTAAACCGTTAACCCGATGCCATTAAGCTTCGGTTTCAGTTCGGTTTTCGATTTCGGTTCGGTTTTGAACACCCCTATTGAAGACATGTTTCAACGAGAAAGAATGCTGCTACCAAGGGTACCTGACAATTGGACAGCAATGGCATTTGAAAGCAATTTGAATGAAAAAAGCTCAGAAGCTACGAGAAGACTCAAGGAAAGATTAAGAGATTCCCAGCCATGGCATGGAACGATGTCTATAACAGGTACAGTAAAGCTACGAATAGAAGAAGACACCATTGCTCAATCAAAAGCTGAATATTGAACCAGTTCTAGACGCTCCGAACCAGAAAGGAGAACAGGTAAGAACATGTACGACCCATATATGGGACCTTCGGGACGAGAAACTCGTTCCAGTTTTGAAAACACATGGTCAGAATATAGACCATCAAGTGGAGATACGAGCTCATCCCCCTCAAGATCCAAAAAGGATCGGTATAGAGGTAATGCAAGAGTTGGAGATTACAACTTCAATGTAAGTACTTATGGATTAATTACAGTACTGAGAAATGTGGGTGATAAAGTTTGATGGCCCAAAGAAATGAGATCGAATCCAGACTTCTAGTGTGAATTCCATAGCGATCATGGACACAAAACATCTGATTGCAGATTATTGCAAGGTGTGATAGAACAATTATTAAAACATGTCTATCTAACAAAACTGTTTAGTGAAAAAGGTAAACAGTCATATATGAAGAACAAGCAAGAGCCCCCAAAACAACCATCTCCGAAAGAACTGTGAATGTGATACACGAAGGAGAGGAGGTGAACAGAGTAGTCTGCAAAAGAACAACAAAATTCACAATTACACACGGGAAGCGGATTCGTGAAGACATGGAAGTAGACAATATATCATTCGACGAAGCAGATGTCAAAGGATTGCTGCTTCCGCACAACGACGCACTGGTAATATCCCTACTTATACATGACACTAATGTAAAAAGAGTGTTGATTGATCCAGGTAGCTCAGTCATCATCATTTTGTTGAGAGTTGTGGAAGAAATGCTAATGGAGGATCGAGTAATCCCAAAAGCACGATCCTTATCTGGGTTTGACAACTCTACGGTCATAACAAAGGGGGAAATTGAGCTTAGTACCTATGCAGAAGAAGTAATCAAAAATACAAAATTCCAAGTCATTGATACCGATATGGCTTACAACGTAATCATGGGGAGACCACGGATCCACGATATGAAAGCAATACCATCTATTTTACATCAGGTAATTAATTTCCCTTCTAAATGGGGGATTCAACAGATCCGAGGCGATCAGCAGACCTCAAGGAATATAAATTCAGTAACACACTCTAACAAAAAAGAGGTAGCAGAATAGTCAAAAGACGAGGAAATCACTCAAACAAGTGCGGAAGAAACTAGTACCCAAATAGGTACGGAAGAAGGTAGCCACGAGAAGGTGAACCAAATCACCACAGAGGCAGCATCAAAACATACGGACATGGATTCCAGACCCGATGTCATTCAGGAGCCAGAAGAAGACAAGCATATTAAAACAACTACTGAGGTGCTCAAAGCTATTACACTGTTCGAGCAAGAGCCTAAGTAAAAAGTTCACATAGGCACGAGGCTAAGTCCCACCAGACGAGGTAAGTTAATTGAATATTTAAAAGCTAATGCAGATTATTTTGCTTGGTCCCATTCAGACATGACAGGTATACCTCCGGAAGTGATGACTCATAAACTAAATGAATATCCATCCTTCGTACCTGTCAAGCAAAAGAAAAGAAAGCAAGGACCATTCAAGAACCAAGTGATCGATGAAGAGGTACAGAAACTCTTGAAAATTGGTTCAATATGTGAGGTAAAATATCCTAATTGGTTAGCTAATACCGTAGTGGTACCCAAAGAATGGTAAATGGAGAATATGTGTAGACTACACAGATTTGAATAAAGCATGCCCTAAAGACTCATTTCCATTACCACACATAGATCAAATGATTAATGCCACTGCAGGTCATGAATTGTTAAGCTTTCTAGATGCGTATTTTGGTTATAATCAGATTAAAATGGATCCCTCAGACGAGGAAAAAACTTCCTTTATTACAAACAAGGGGACTTATTGTTACAAAGTCATGCATTTTGGCCTGAAAAATGCTGGAGCCACGTATCAAAGGCTAGTGACCAAGATGTTCCAGGAACATCTGGGGAAAACAATGGAAGTATACATTGATGACATGCTGGTAAAATCAGCACAAGCGGAAGATCACTTCCAGCATCTTTCAATCACCTTTGAAATCCTACGCAGGTATAACATGAAACTAAATCCAGAAAAATGCGCCTTTGGCGTTAAATCAGGTAAATTTTTGGGTTATCTTGTATCAAATAAGGGTATAGACGTAAACCCTGCTCAGATTAAATCTATTGATGAAATACCCGATATACTTACGAGCAAAAAAGAAGTTCAAAGACTAACATGAATCATTGCAGCCTTAGGGAGATTTATCTCCAGGTCTTCGGAGAAGAATTTTAGATTCTTTTTTAGTTCTAAAAAATCAGAATCAGTTCGAATTGACTAAAGAATGCAAACATGCTCTAAAAGATCTGAACGCCTATTTATCAAACCCCCGATGCTGTCTAAACCAAAAGAAGGGGAAAAGTTGTATGTCTATCTTGCGGTTGAATTGCCGTAAGTGCAGTACTGGTAAGAGAAGACAAAGGTAAACCATCTCCAATTTATTATGTAAGCAAGTCTTTATTAGATCATATCCAATTTATTATGTAACCAAGTCTTTATTAGACAAAGGTAAACAATCTCCGTTGAATTGCCGTAAGTGCAGTACTGGTAGAAAATTTGGCCTTAGCTCTAATCATGGCAGCTAGAAATTTAAGACCATATTTTCAATGTCACCCAATCACTGTTGTGACCTCGTATCCATTGAGAAATATTTTGCATAAACAAGAGTTATCAAGGACATTGGCTAAGTGGGCAATAGAATTAAGCGAACATGACATAACATATCAGCCCAGGACTGCAACAAAGTCTCAAATTTTAGCTGATTTCATCACTGATTTTAATACTAGCATAATCCCTGAAGTGGAAAAAGAGTTACAACTCTTTAACGGGGCTAATCCAGGAATATGGACCCTATTTACTAACGAATCTTCTAATGTGAAAGGAGCCGGTTTGGGAATTATTTTAATATCACCTACGGGTGAGAAGATAAGACAAGCCATTAAATGTTATCCCATAACTAACAATGAAGCAGAGTATGAAGCTGTCATTGCAGGGCTTGAACTGGCATGGGAACTCTCAATTGAGTAGATCGTGATCAAAAGTGACTCTCAACTAGTGGTGAACCACATGCAGGGGACTTATACTACTAGAGAAGCTCGGATGCAACAATATCTGGAAAAGGCACGAGACCTAGCAAGGCAATTCCTGACATGGAACGTTACGCAAATACCTAGGGAGGAAAATGCAGAAACGGATGCATTAGCTAACCTCGCAGCAGTTACCAACGTAACAAATAAAGACAATGCAATTGTCATACACCTATTTCATTCATCAATTGACCAGGATAAAAATGAGGTAACATTTAACAATTTAACCTGGGATTCGAGAAACGAAATTGTGAATTTTTTGCAGAACGATACCGTACCTAAAGACAAAAAAGCAGCTCAAGCACTTCGCCGGAAAGTTGCACGGTACTGCTTAGTTCATGAAACTTTATACCGTAAAATGTTCGGAGGCCCCCTAACAAAGTGCCTTGGACCCAATCAAACGGAGTACATAATGAAGGAAGTGCACGAAGGACATTGCGAAAACCATGCAAGAGCGAGATCCTTAGTCAAAACCCTAATCAGAGCAGGGTACTATTGGCCTAAAATGAAGGAAGATGCTGAGAACTTCGTAACCAAATACGACAAGTGTCAGAGATATGCTAACAATATGCACCGGCCAACAGAATTACTCCACCCAGTGGTGTCACCATTGTATTGGTAAAAATGAGCTTCACACGTGTAACAATTCTGATGACTCAGGAATCTATATGGAGCAATGAAATCATGACAATTGGACGGAACTTTATGAAGAGGTACGGGATAAAGAGGAACGAAACATCATACTCATGGGGTAGTCAGATATGGAAATCTCAAAAGATGAAGAGGCACGGTCAGAATGTATTAAGGCGAAATACAGGGCAGATTCGGAGGTCTTCAATCAATGAGCCAAAACGTTACAGAATCTTCGCGCAACAACTACTGTTAATCATTGTAACGTTACATTAATGCCATTATTAGTCATTAATGCTCAAATCACTGAAAAGAGTAGACGTTATGTTAAGAAATTCCCTTAAAAAGGGAGTAAAATATAACCTATAAGGATACACTTGAACCGCTATTGCAATATACTTACTTTTTACGCATTTTACTGCTTCCTATTTGAAAATTTACTTACAATCATTAGCATATTTTCTGGTTATCAGAAACCCGTGTTCTTCTTAAAATGGCTTTGGAAAAGAATCTAATTCTTTGGTTAAACAAATTGGTTCCGTTACCTGGAACATGATAATCTCTGTTTCTTCTCAAACAACATTCTGTCAATTATGTTGAACGCCAACCACAACAACCAACAAAGGATTGGAACTCCAGTTCCATCACCTCCAGGAACTCCACGAGGCTCAAGGGACAATTCCCAAGATAGATCTACGGCTCAAAACAATCGTAATGAGAATGAAAAAACAGGAGAGCAGGATCAAGTGAAGCAAATGGTTAGTGAGTATGTGAATCAAGCCTTACAAGCTTTCATGAGGGGACTACCGGCTGCATCACCTACACCTCCTCCTAACAACACTCTAACCGTGGAAAACCCACAATCTGGGTTAGCAAACTTAGGAAATGGAGGCACTCCAAATGAGTCCCACAAAGCAAGACCGGTTATGTCTAATAATCCAGAATTACAATCTTTATTACTAACCCTGCAGAAACAGGTGAAGGAACAAAACGATCAAATCGAGCAAATTCCTGGAGTACCATCTGTCATTAAGGGCATTGATGTTGATAGATATTCCCAACAATCTTGGAAACCAAGTGCGGCACCCTTGCCTTCTGGTGTGAGTTCCATAATGATCATGGACACAGAACGTTAGACTGCAGATTATTGCAAGGTTAGGTAGAACAATTATTAAAACAGGGTTATCTAACAGAACTGTTTAGTGAAAAAGGTAAACAGGCATACATGAAGAACAGGCAGGAGCCCCCAAAACCTCCATATCCAAAGCGAACAGTGAACGTGATACATGGAGGAGAGAAGGTAAATGGAGTAATATGCAAAAGAACAACAAAATTCACAATTACCCACGAGAAGCAGACTCGTGAAGACGTGAAGCAGACAATATATCATTCGACAGTGCAGTTATCAACGGATTAATGCTTTTTTACAACGACGCACTGGTAATATCCTTACTTATACATGACACTAACGTAAAGAGAGTGTTGATTGATCCAGGTAGATCATTCAATATCATTTTGTCGAGAGTTGTGGAAGAAATGATAATGGAGGATCAAGTAATCCCAAAAGCACGAGCCTTATCTGGGTTTGACAACTCTATGGTCATAACAAAAGGGGAAATTGAGCTTAGCACCTATGCAGAATGAGTGATCAAAAACACTAGATTCCAAGTCATCGATACTGATATGGCCTACAATGTCATCATATGGAGACCATGGATCCATGATATGAGAGCAATACCATCTACCTTGCATCAGGTAATTAAATTCCATTCCAAATGTGGAATTCAGCAGGTTCGTGGCGATCAGCTTACCTCAAGGAATATAAATTTCGTAGCTTACTCTAACAAAAACAAAGGAGCGGAAGAATCAAAAGACGAGGAAATCGCCCGAACAGGTACGAAAAAAGCTGTTATTTAAATAGGTACGGAAAAAACTATTGTTCAAACAGGTATGGAGGAAGATAGCCACGAGAAGTGAACCAGGTCACCACAGAAGAAGTATCAAAACATACGGACATGGATTCCAGACCTGATGTCATTCAAGAACCAGAAGAGGACAAACATATCAAAACAACTACGGAGGAACTCGAAGCTGTTCCATTATTCAAACAGAAGCCTGAACAAAAATTTCACATAGGCACGAGGTTAAGCCCCAACAGAAGAGGTGAGTTAATTGAATATTTAAAGGCTAACACAGATTGCTTTACTTGGTCCCACTCAGACATGACAAGTATTCCTCCAGAAGTGATGACTCATAAACTAAATGAAGATCCATACTTCGTGCCTGTCAAGCAAAAGAAAAGAAAGCAAGGACCATTCAAGAACCAAGTAATCGACGAAGAGAGGGACTTATTGTTACCAAGTCATGCCTTTTGGCTTGAAAAATGCTGGAGCCACATATCAGAGGCTAGTGACCAAGATGTTCCAGGAACATATGGGGAAAACAATGGAGGTATACATTAACGACATGCTGGTGAAATAAACACAAGCGGAAGATCATTTCCAGCATCTTTCAACCACCTTCGAAATCTTGCGCAGTTTTAAAAAAGCAGAATCAGTTCAAATGGATTGACGAATGACAACAAGCTCTCAAAGATCTGAAGGCCTATCTATCAAAACCCCCGTTGCTGTCCAAGTCAAAAGAGGGGGAGAGGTTGTACGTCTATCTTGTCGTTGCGGAAATTGTCGTAAGTGCAGTACTGGTAAGGGAAGACAAAGGTAAACAATCTCCAATTTATTATGTAAGCAAATCTTTATTAGATGCTGAAACTAGATATCCTCATCTAGAAAAATTAGCCTTAGCTCTAATCATGGAAGCTAGAAAGTTAAGACCATATTTTCAATGCCATCCACTCACTGTTGTGACCTCGTACCCATTGAAAAATATTTTGCATAAACAAGAGTTATCAAGGATATTAGATAAGTGGGCAATAGAATTAAGTGAGCATGACATAATATATCAGCCTAAGACTGCAATAAAGTCTCAAATTTTAGCTGATTTCGTCACTGATTTTAATACGAGCATAATCCCTGAAGTGGAAAGAGAGTTACAACTCTTTAATGAGGCTAATACTGGAATATGGACCCTATTTACTAACGGATCTTCTAATATAAAAGGAGTTGGCTTGGGAATTGTTTTAATATCACCTACGGGTGAAAAGATACGACAAGCTATTAAATATTATCCCATAACTAACAATGAAGCAGAGTACGAAGCTGTCATTGCAGGGCTTGAACTGGCACAAGAACTCTCAATTGAGTAGATCGTGATCAAAAGTGATTCTCAACTAGTGGTGAACCAGATGCAAGGGACTTACACCGCTAGAGAGGCCCGGATGCAACAATATCTGGAAAAGGCATGAACCTGGTAACACAATTCCAATCATGGAAGGTAATGCAAATACCAGGGGAAGAAAATGCATAAGCGGATGCATTAGCTAACCTCGCGGCAGTTGCAGAAGTGACGAATAAAGACAATGCGATTGTCATACACCTATTTCACTCAGCAATAGACCAGGACAAAAATGAGGTAACATTTAACAATTTGCCTGGGATTGGAGAAACGAAATCTTAATTTTTTTGGAGAATGGTACCGTACCCGAAGATAAAAAAGCAACTCAAACACTTCACCGAAAAGCTGCACGGTACTGCCTCATTCGTGATACTTTGTACCGCAAAATGTTTGGAGGTCCACTAGCAAAATACCTTTGACCTAATCAAATGGAGTTTGTAATGAAGGAAGTACACAAAGGACACTGTGGAAAACACACAGGAGCAAGATCTTTAGTCAAAACATTAATCAGAGCAGGGTGTTACTGGCCCAAAATGGATGAACAGGCTAAGAATTTCGTAGCTAAATGTGACAAGTTCCAGCGATATGCTAACAACATGCATCGGCCAGCAGAGTTACTTTACCCAGTGATATCATCGTGGCCATTCATGAAATGGGGCATGGACATAGTAGGACCCATTCCCCCAGCTAAAGAAAAGGTACGGTTCTTACTCGTATTAACTGATTATTTCACAAAGTGGGTGGAGGCAGATGCTTTTAAACAGGTGCGGGAAAAAGAAGTGAAAAACTTCATATGGCGACACATAATATGCCGCTTTGGAATACCGAAAGGAGATCGTATGTGATAATGTCCCACAATTCATAGGCTCACAAATCATAGAATTGTTCGAAAGTTGGCAAATCAAACGAATCACTTCATCACCATATCACCCCGTGGCTAATGGGCAACCCGAGTCAACAAATAAAGTCATCGTCAATAACCTCAAGAAACGGTTGGAAAAAAACAAGGGAAATTGGCCCGATGAACTACCGGCAGTATTATGGGCTTACAGAACTACTGCGAAAACAGCTACGGGAGAGACTCCGTTCGCGCTTGTTTACGGTACAGAAGCTTTAATACCAGTGGAAATCGAAAAACCAAGCACAAGGTTCACAACAACAACGGAAGAAACAAACAACGACGAGTTGAGGATCAATCTAGATTTGCTCGAGAAAAGAAGAGAAGCTGCACTAATACGTATGGCATCCCAAAAACAAATTATAGAGCGGTACTACAACAGAAAATCTCACCTCAGTTATTTCAAAATTGGGGACTTTGTTCTCAAGAAAATCTTCCAATCAATGAAGGAAGCTGGTGTAGGAAAGCTGAATCCAAATTGGGAAGGACCTTACAAATTCTGTGGCATCGCTGGAAAAGGCGCTTATGAGCTGGAAGCTATGGACGACAGAATCTTACCCACCAGTTGGAATGCTATTCATTTGAAGAAGTACTACTTATGAGTAAAAGGAATACCCCCGGTCAGGTATCGTTACGTTCGATTTTTATTTTGTTCAGTTAAAATTGTACTAACCATTTTAGATGATAGGCAAAAAGCTAACCCATCACTAGATGATGATATTAGACTTGCACAGACACGAGGAAGTAACTGAATTCCCGGTCTAGGGTAACAACTTTCTGATGGATGTTTTAAAGGGTTAAGCAGTCATCATCTAAAAACTATATACCTTCGAGTCTCGTATGTTTTTCCTTTTCAGGAAAAAGACCACAAGGAAAGAGTAGTCAAGTGCTCGGGATTTCATTCTTCAAATATCAAACACTTGGGGGACTATACAGTATGGAAGGCAAAGATGACTCAAAGAAGACTATCAAAAAGTCAAAGCTCGAGCCTGAAGATCCATCTTCCCAACAAATCAAGTACTATGAGCAAAATCAAAGAGCCAAAGACTTAAAATACAAAGCTTGACTCAAAAACTTTCAAAAAAAATATTCGTAAATATAAATGAGTGTTCAGGTTAAAGGCAGAACATTAGTTACGGGTAAAAATGCACATCCTTGTACTTACTCAAAAACTGTTGTAAATGAAAACAGTTATGAATGAAAGATCATTATCTTTGTACTTATTCAGGAAACTATTATAAATGAAAACAGTTACTAATGAAAGATCATTATCCTTATATTTATTCAGAAAATTGTTGTGAATAAAAATAGTTACGGATGAAAAAGCATTACCCTTGTATTCATTTGAAAACTGTTATCAATAAAAACAGTTATGGGTAAAAATTCATACCCTTACATTTAAAACTGTTGTAAGCAAAAACAGTTATCCCCTTGTACTAATTCGAAAAAACTGTTGCAAAAGAAAAACAATTAAGAGTGCAAAGTTATATTTAATCTGTTAAAAGAAAAAGAAAAACAATTGCAAAATGAGTTATAGACAATACATAAACACATGTGAAATGTTATGAAAGTTCAAATGCAAAAACATTCTTCAAAACATTGTTAAAGAAAAACATGTGAAAATTCCTATCTCTCTTTTGTATATTTACACCATTATGAAGTTGAGACGTCTTCTTCATTAAGTGTCGATAAAAAATGGGTCCTCTTTTATAAATCGTTCCTGTTACGAAAAAGTACGAACAATCTAAGCATTTTTTATGCAAAGTCAAAAACTCAGAGGTAAGCCAAAAACCTAAAAAAGAAAGTATGCAAAAACTTGAGAGTGAAACAGAAACTCGAAGAAAGTTAAAGTCATACTAATATTGATACTTATATTACGGCAAAATAAACTACGTGTTAACTTAGTCAATGCCGAGTTAATTTTTACATTTGATTACCCCTAAGTTTTCAGTTGGGGACTTACAAAGGATCCAACTTTACCACCGATGGGACTGGGAGTAACCACCAATTGATACAAATAAAAAAAAAGAACCAAGTTCTTTAAACTGTTTTAGATGGGGGTTGTCTTCATTAGCAGAAGGAGAAGCTTGAGATGGGGAGACATGAGCAGCAAGGACCTCAACCTCATGTGAAGAAAGGTTCTGACTTTGATGAGACCTATCAATTGTCTCTTTGTCTTTGGCAATTTCGGCTTCCAAGTCAAAACCCTATTGGCCCATTTCCGTCAATGTGTCAAGGCGGGCGTTCAGATAAGCCCATCTAACATCAACGACTGCTTTGTCTTCAAGAGCTTCATAATCTATCTCCCACTGTTCAGCTTCAGCTCTTAACTCATCTCTTTCAGCCACAAGAACATCATGAGAGACCTTTAAAGGAGCAAGAGACCTTTCCAGAAACTGGACCTTCTCCAAAGAGTTACAGAGGTCTTCCTGGGATGGATTGAGTGAGCGATTGAACGAGTTCACCAGAGTACTCCTCCTTCTAGTCTAACAAGGCCTTCAGGATCCTAATCTTCTCGGAGGCACGGTAAAGCCATTCTGCAAAGGAAGACTCTAAGACACTCTTATCCTTGCCTGCCTGGTTCGAAGACGCCTGCCAGTTCTGCTGCCACAACTCTAACACGTTATTCCAAGGTACATTGTTTTCCTCCATTGCCTCCATATCTAGCTGCAAACTCTCGTACTGCTCCTTCCAATTGATAGCCTTGGTTTGGAAATCCTTTGCTGCCTGCTCCATCTAAACGACCCTCTTCATTAACTTTGTGCCTACAAGATTGATCTACATAAAAGAGATAAATTATATACAGTAAGAGCGTATGTAAGTATGTATGAAAATCAAGTTTTACCTTTAAAGACGAGTGCACAATCTCGTTCATCCAAGTCAGGGTACTGTGGCTTTCCAGCTTAGACCTTTCAGTCGGGCCTATCAATGGCTTTAACCATACATCAGCCTGGCCCGACTTTTTCAAGAGGCTGCCCGCTGCTGGAACCTCTACTACAACCTGCCTCATCTCCCCCTGCTAGAAGACCCTACTTCTACAGCAGAAGGCACGGAAGCAGGGGCAGAAAAAGGAGCCACGTTTGAAGAAGGCTGGGAAATAGAAACAGCCACGGGAACCGAAACAGCAGCGGGAGTTGGAATAGACATGGGAGCAGAAGCGATAATGGGAGCAATTGAATGAAACTCTTTAGGGGCGAGAGGAGAGAAAACAACAAGAGGGGCTTCATCAGAAATTGTACCAAAAACCTTCACGGAACAGGAGATCAACAGATTCATGAACAGGAGAGGGAGTCGCATCCTCAGGGGAAGAAAGCTCAGATTCAGGCACGGGAGGGTCAACAATAGGTGCATACTCATCGTCAGAGACCAACTTCCTCCTACGTGACCTGTGGACTAGCAGACTCTCCTCTTCCTCCTCCTCCTCTAAGGTCCTGGACCCACTTTCTTTTCTTTTTGATGAGAAGGAACTAATAATGATCTCCTGCGCAATTGCTAGGGACAACCTCTAAGCGGACACAGCCGCAGCAGAAATGCCACGAGCAGAAAACCCTATCAAATGAAAGGGTTCAGGTAAAACCTAAAAGAAGAAAGAAGTAAAGACAAAAACTTTGCTCATTGTGGGTCTTAACCTTTCAGCCAAACCTCCCAGAGAGGTACTTCCACGAACGTTCTTCTAACAGAGTAATCAACAAGAGTTTTTCTACCCAATCTAAAAAACCGGAGACATTCTCAACGGTTCCCATGATTGCTGCAAAGAAAAGAAACAGTTACAGTACTGATAAAGTATCAAAAGCAAAAAAGAGGAAGGTAAGCAAAACTGTACTCACATGGAAGATTCCACTTCTCAGGGAAGGGGAGATTTTCATCACATACTAAACGTGCAGTAGGGACAACAACATATCGAAGGTACCACCCTCGGTCTTTATCATCATCAGGACTTATTGCGACAAATTGCTCGGCATAGGAAAAGATGAAAGGATCCGCATGAAGCTCTTCATGAGGAGTTTGAAAGGTGATGCACTATCCTGGTACATCAATCAGGATCCGAAGAGATGGACTAGTTGGGTGAGTATGGCTACAGACTTCATGGATAGATTCAGGTTCAACACGGAGAATGCACCGGATGTGTTCTACATCCAGAACTTGAAGAAGAAACAAACTGAGACTTTTCGCGAGTATGCTACTCATTGGAGGTCAGAGGCTGCTAAGGTCGGTCCAGCCTTGGAAGAAGAGCAAATGAAGAAGTTCTTTGTGCGCGCTCAGGATCCTCAGTATTATGAGCGGCTAATGATGGTCGAAGGACACAAGTTTTCTGATATCATCAAGCTGGGAGAGCGAATCGAGGAAGGTATCACAAAAGCGGTATGGTCACTAACTTTGAAGCTTTACAGGCTACTAATAAAGCTCTACAATCCGGTGGTTTACTCATGAGTTCTGACAGTCATAAAGATGCCTTGATGAAAGTGATAAGTGGGGTAAGTGTGCCGAGCAATACCACCAGTGAAGAACTGGAAACTACTATTGGGAAAATGGTTAAAGCAAATATGATCACTTTCTGAAGAGATGAGCTTCCAATCAAAGGCGTGGGTCACAACAAAGCTCCACACATCACTGTAAAATATGGAGATAAGGTAGTGTCTCGAGTACTGGCTGATGGATGATCATAAGTAAACATCTACCCACTCTCTACTCTATAAAAACTTGCTCTCGGCAATTATGACATGTAACAAACCCTCGAACAAAACGATACAGACTACAAGGAATACGACGAGAGTATGGTGCTAGATAATCTCCCACAAGATATCAAACAGCTGGAAATCCATAAAAAGCCTAATCTCGAAGAAACAAAGGTGGTCAATCTCGGAAGCCAGGAAGACGTGTAAGAAACCTGAATTAGCATCCATATAGAGGTAGAACAAATGGAAGAACTGGTTGAGCTCCTTCGATAATACATCGATGTGGTCGCATGGTCATATGATGAAGTGCCTAGATTAAGTATTGATAACGTCTCGCATTGATTTCCTACCGATGCGGCTAGACCACCAGTCAAGCAAAAATCCAAAAAATTCAAGCCTGGATTTTTTGTTCAAAATCCACTAGGCATTGTGCCTAGGGTTTATTTTCATATAATTAACAAAGATTACAACAATGGAGGGGGGCATGGACCTGACCTTCTGACATGTGATGTTTGAATATTTAGTTGTCCAAACATGCCAACTAAATGAACCCTGGATGCTTTGATTGTTAAGACCTATAGATATGTACCAATTATCTATCCAATGTTGGTAGATAATTTGGTGTACAAAATCAGAGTGATGCAAAACAAGGTCAACTATACAAAAAAGCACAAGTGATCCTAAATCTACTGAAATAGTGAGATGGAAGTCATCTTCCCTATGTTACATGTCCTACATTTAACAAAAATATATAAAGGCCCGTGGAGGGTTGACAAAAACATGAGGCAGTGAAATGGGCTATCTTCAATCCTGCTTTGGCATTGGAGACAAGGAAAGCAAGATTGGAGATAATTATAAAAAAGATCCAATAAGCTGGATTGGAGAGTTGCTGCTTGTAATTGTTAACAAAAGGGAGTGAACACTGTATTTCCTCAAATGTCAACCAAGGCTTATGACTGGCAACTAGCTACTGACTGCTAGGTGGGAGGTTGCCTTGGGTAGACTCTTGTTGCTGAGAAATGCTGACTGAATAATTCATGGTAACTAGAGTTGATGACTGAGAAGTAAAATTGGTGGTAGGTTTCTATAAATGAACCTTCTGCATAGAGCTAGGAGAAAGAGAGATATCATGTTGGTGTTTTCTGTGTGGAAGCATAGGGAAGTAAGAACCTTCGACTATTGCTCGAAGCATGAACTGCAGTCGTTCGTGGATTATTTCGCTGGATACCACCAAATCCTAATGCACGAAGAAGATGCAGAAAAGACAAACTTCACCACACCTTGGGGAGTTTATTGCTATAGAGTCATGTCGTTCGGCCTCAAAGACGTTGATGCTACTTACATGAGGGCCATGATGACCCTCTTTCATGACATGATTCACAAAGAGATCGAAGTATATGTGGATGAAAACATCATCAAGTCTCGAAAGAGTTCAAAACATTTTGACGACTTTAGGAAAATTTTCGAACGCTTGCGGAGGTACTGCTTGAAGTTGCACCCCGAAAAAATGCGCGTTCGGAGTTCCTGCTGGAAAATTGTTAGGTTTCATTGTAAGCAAAAATGATAGAATTGGATCCTTCAAAAATCAAACCCATTCAAGAGTTTCCACCACCCAAGAGTAAGAAAGATGTGATGAGTTTCCTGGGTAAACTGAATTACATCAGTCGTTTCGTAGCTCGGTCTATAGTAATTTGTGAACCTATCTTCAAGCTGTTGAAAAAGGATGTTACCACGAAGTGGACAGAAGAGTGTCAGAAAGCCTTCAACCGAATTAAGGAATATAGTCAACATGAACATCAAAGAGGTTTTGGTCATAGGGGATTCCGATCTATTGATACAACAAGTCCAAGGGAATGGTATACCAAAAACGTCAAGATCCTTCCATACCTACATTGTGTAATAGAGTTATACAAGAAGTTCACGAAGATTGAGCTCAAGCACGTTCCCAGGACCTAGAACGAGTTCGTTGACGCTTTGCAACCCTATCATCCATGATTCAACATCCAGATAAGAATTATATCAACCCTATCGAGGTAGAGATCAGGGATCAACATGAGTAATGCTTTCATGTAGATTAAGAGACATATGGTAAACCATAGAACCACCACATCAGAAGATTCTTTGAAACAAGAGAATACCCGGAGACTGCTACTAATAGTCAGAAGCAGGCGCTCCAAAGGTTGGAAAATCACTTTTTCCTTAACGGGGAAGTCAAGTACAGGAGGACCCTAGACTTGGGTTTGTTGATATGTGTAGATGCCCCTAAGGTAACCAGACTATTAGAAGAGATATATGTTGGAACGCGCGGACCTCACATGAACGGTTTCACATTAGCCAAGAAAATATTGAGAGTCGTATACTTTTGGATGACCAAGGAAAGCGATAGTATCCGCTACGTGCAGAAGTGCCACCAGTGCCAGATCCATAGGGATTTAATTGGAGTCTTGCCCAATGAGTTGAATGTGATGGGTTCACCTTGGTTGTTCGTCGCTTGGGGCATGAATGTGATTGGACCAATAGAGCCCGCATCAAACAAGCACCCACTTCATTTTGGTAGCCATCAGCTATTTCACTAAAGGGGTCAAAACATCTACCTACAAGGCCGTCACAAAGAAGGTAGTCGAGGATTTTGTCCGAAACAACATTGTATGCCGATTTGGGATACCCAAGTCAATCATCAATAACAATGCAGCTAACCTCAATAGTGATCTCATAAGAGAAATTTGCGAGAAGTTAAGAATTGTCCACCGCAAATCCATAGCCTACAGACCACAAATGAACAGAGCACTTGAGGAATTCAATAAGAATATCAAGAGAATTATGCGAAAGATAGTGGACAATAATAACCAATGGCATGAGAAGTTATCCTTCGCCTTGTTGGGTTATCAGACCACCATGAGAAAGTCCACTGGGGCAACGCCATACATGTTGGTATATGGAACATAAGTTGTGATCCCTGCAGAGGTCGAGATATTGTCCTTAAGAGTCACCCAAGAAACAAAGTTAGATGATGCAGGTTGGATACGGGTCAAATAGGAGAAACCCATGCTCATTGACGAAAAGAGAATGGCTGCAGTATGCCATGGTTAGTTATGTCAGATAGGATGGCCAGTGCATCTAAAAAAAGGTAAAGTCTCGTGGGTTTACACCAGGGCAATTGGTGGTGAAGAAAATATTCCCCACCAGGAAGAAGCAAAAGGAAATTTCCCAACGAATTGACAAGGTCCTTATGTGGTTCACCGAGTGTTGTCGGGTGGAGCTCTAATCTTGGCAGAAATGGACGGAAGAGTTAGCACGAATCCCATCAACTCAGACAAAATCAAGAGATACTACGTTGAGGGAAATAAAGTTAGGTTTTTTCTGTAAAAGAACTATGTTCAACCTGACTTCCCACGAAATGATACATAGGCAACCCACGTAAGGTTTTATTTATCTCTCCCCATTCTTTTGTAATAGAAAATCCAATAACATTTTGTATGTTGCTCGGAACTACGCCACGACTTGATTTCCTCGGGAAGCAAAATATAGGCAATCCTCATCAGATTCAGTCGCTTTTGTAATCGAACTATGTTCTGGCCTGATTCCAGTTGGATACATAAGTCGTCTGACTCATGCTCGATCATATTTATCATATTTTCTTTATCATCATCCACGAACTACGTGCAGGTTTGATTCTCTTTGGATACGTAGGCAACCTAAAATGGTGCGGTCATAACCCTAGGAGACCTTTGTAATGCATTAGTGCATGTTAGGGCGTAGTCCCAACGGCAAGCAGTCACGTCGTCAGAAGCATCATCTAATATCGACATCAATGGCTAGAGTTTTCAATAATAAACGCTCGCATTCAAGGAACCTTCAAAGCATGTCATAATCCGGAACAACGACATTTGCCTTAAACAAAAAATTTCAAAAAAATATTTTTTAAAATATCATAATTTTTTCCACCTACTAAACTTCATGGTGTAACATTACCAGGAACGGGGCAAAGCCAGTACTATGGTCGACACAAACCAACTCCCCTCCCGCTAAGAATTTGTCTTTAAGTGCAGGGCCAACATGACACAAGGAAATGTTGGAAATATGATGGGCAATGACGGATCTGCCACTCTCTCATGATTATCATCCCTCTTCCTTTATTTAAATCTTCCTGGCATAAGTAAAGTTGATCCTTGAATCCTTTGCAGGTATCTTTGAATCAGATTGTTGAGAGAACAAGAAATACTGTACATAGCAAACTGTCCGCTCAATCAATCGGAGCACCTTGTATAAAACGAGTCGTTGCTTCACCAATTATAGCCCTGTATATAGCAAATAGTCCACTCAACCAATCGGATTACCTTGTACAAAACAAGTTGTTGTCTACACCAATCGGAGCCCTGTATATAGCAAATTTTCATCTCAATCGATCGGAGCGCCCTATACAAAGTATACATAGGTTTCACCAATCAAAGCCATGTATATAGCAAACTGTTCACTCCGCCAACATGAGCGATCCGCACCATCGTTCTATCACATCGGGAGCAGAGTAGACGGCTGCAAATCTTGTCTCCAACGTTTTGCCAATCGATGGCCGCAACTTAGCCTCGCAGTCAAGAGTATCTCTTAGGCATGCTTGTCTTTTCCTTTATTGTTATCTTGAACAGTTTGACGTTTTTCTCATGTAGCTTACAACCATGATTACGTTTTTATTTAAAGTCAACCACTCCCATCAAGCGGAGATACTTTACTTTTCAGTGAAAAGCTCTCCCAATAAGCGGAAACGCACTCTACAAGTCGATCTCCCATCAAGCGGAGATACTTTACCTTTCCAGTGCAAAGCTCTCCCAACAAGAGAATACGCACTATAAGTCAAGCTCTCCCAACAAGCGGAGACACTTTCAATGCAAACTCTCCCAGCAAGCGGAGATTCAATCTACAACTACTCCCGACACGAGGAGACTCAACGCTCCGACATCTGCAGAAAGATACATATCCCGAATAATAATTGAGTGAAATTCAAGTATCCCATCATCCCGATCCCAAATAATGGCTAACCGGAAGCCAGACATTATCATTTGCATAATTTACATCATATCTTAACATATTCCGCATTGCAATATATGGGTATGTGTGTATTTCATTTTTTGCAAGAACAAACATCGCAATGTGGAACTCCTCTAAGCAGCAAACCAAGCTACAACGCTAGGAGGGACCACAAACTCATTAGCATGCCAAGGATCCAAGCTCAAACTCAAAGCAATCAGTAGAACTCTAATTACTTATATTTTTTAATTCAAGTCGCAAATTCAAAGCTATCATGAGTGCCAAACCTTCTGCCTCGCAGTATTTCCATAATGCGATACTGGGGAAATTCCTGCAAGCATCGCTTCCTCACTTCACTCCTGAACTACATGAGGCCTGATCCTCGTCAAGCCTAAGGTATGTAAGCAATTCAAAACCAAAATTTGGCCCCAATTCCCCGAAATTCTCCTATAATCTTCCTAATCCTACAACTCATACTTTTCGTGCTATTCCTGCAATGCAAGCCGAATGTCGGGACAAAATTGGCTTTAGTTTAATTTCTTTGCCTGAAAAATCTTGCATCGTCTCTGGTCAAAGAGGGGTAACTATTGATGGCTGATTTTGACCCTCTCTCTTTAAATTAATTATTTATACTTAATAATTTACAATAAATATTTTGAAAGTATTTACAAAATTAACTAAGTATTAGTTTTGAAACTAATAATTTAGTATTGGTATTATGTAATAACAACTATACTTGCTATTTTAAGATTATTAAAGTAACTTTTATATACATCCCATAGGCTTTAAAATTAATTTAACGAATCACCCTTAATTTCTAATTAATTAGATTACTATATTGATAATTCGAAATTAGTACGAAGTATTTTGTAAATGATTAATTACAATAATTAGTAGTATATTTGATATTTATAATTTTTACAAATTTATTGAAAATAACTAAGTTTATTTAATTTAATTTCAAAAGGGATTAAAAGGCTAAAAGGCTATAATTGCAATTCATAATGAAAACACAAAAGGCTACCATTTAAATTAATTCTAGCCCAATTCATAATTAACCCAATCCAAGTCCTCCCTCACTCTCCACTTTGGAAATCCATGCACTCCGATTGGACCAATCTGCTCCTGCCACATCACCCGTCTCCCATCCTCACAAAAAACACTACAAATTTGGGCCATCCGTTTCTTAGATCAACAACCCGCGATTTTTAACCCAATTTCCTTTTTTAATTTTTAACGCCCAAATATTTATCTTAATCGTTGGATCACAAGGATCCAATAGCCACAAAATTTTCCCACAAAAACATTTTAATACCAAATTACTAGGATCATTGATCTGTCATTGTTAGTTTAAATTATTAGTTATCGTCCACGCTCTCTTCTCTCTCATGCAAAAAAACCCTAAACTTGAAGCCTAAACACGCAGACCTTCGCACCACTGCCATGGCCTCTCCGGCCGATGGCCAGCCACCTCCTGTGGCTGGGTTGCCTCCCCACGCACCCCCCAACATCACCCAGCCCTCCTCGTCCCAGGAAAACATTAAGCAAACCATGGACTATGCACAAGCTGTTAATCCCACGTCGAACATGGCTGCCATGCATGATCGAGTAGCAGCAGTTTCACCAATTCCCTTCAGGAGAGAGACGTATCTTCAAGGCCAACCTCTCGTTGAGTTTACTGAGGCTGAAGGCGATCGAATGAATGTCTTAGAAGGCCTACATTTTGTTGTTGTTTGAAAGTTCTCGTATGGTTGGCCAGAACTAAACGAATTGCGAAGGATTATTCCCATTCAATGTGGGATTAAAGGAGAATGCAATATTGGGTACTTACGTGATCGTCACCTACTGGTAAGGTTGTCGCTATGGCAAGATTTCATTGCATTTACGTCCAAACTTTTTTATTACATTAAGGATAAATTTGGGAAGGAGTACCAGATGAGAACATTGATATACGAAGCTAGTTTCAAGCCTGGGGAAGAGACATCAAAAGTTATGGCCTGGATATCGTTTCCTAACCTGTTGCCAACCTTTTTTGTTAAAGAGTGTCTTTTTTCTTTAGCATCAGCTGTTAGTAAGCCATTGCACTTGGATATGGCCACACTTAATAAGACTAGGCCTAATTGTGCGCGTGTGAAGGTGTTGGTTGACCTACTAGCAGATTTACCTAAGAAAGTTAGGATGGATATAAAGAATGAAGCAACGGGGGCTGTTAGAACTGAGTGGGTTGCTATCAAATATGATTACCTCCCTAAGTACTGTAAGGAGTGTAAACTACAGGGTCATGACATGACTGAGTGCTGGAGATTACACCCTGAACTCATTGCAACAAACACTGCAGAGCAGCAGATTCAAAGGGATCCAAGAGATGGCATAGGTGGAGACAAGAATAAACAAACAGGCCCTATGATGATCTTATCGAGTGGTAGAGTATTTGGGAATATGGGACAACAATGGAAAGAAGTAATAGATACTAGAGGCAAAGGGAAAGAGAAACAAACAGTTGTGGCTAAGAATATTGGGCAGACTGCTTTGGTTCCTAAGAATATTCAAACTTATAATGCATTTGCTATCTTGGAGGTGGACAACAGTGAGGTCAATGATAATAATCAACTGGCATTGGTGGATGATAGCAGGAGACAAAGTCCAGTTCAAAATGAATTCATTGCTCCTAACCTGAATGCAGCAACACCCCCATATAATCCTAAGTCTCCTAGGTCTGTCAAGGTGAAGAAAGGCAAGTTTGAAAAGACAAGTGTAGCTGGTAAGAGTCTTAACTCAACAAATCCTATTGCCAATAAAGGTACAATGGGTGATGGAGGTCAACAAGGAAGTGCAGGGGAACTGAGAAGAGGTACTGAACAGCATCAAAAGGAGTCTACTCAATAGTGGGTACAAAGGACCTTTCAAGGAAATATGGTAGCTATAAATACCTCAGTCAAAGAGGTGACAACACAAGATATCAGAGTGAATGGGGAGCTGGAACAAAATGCAGACAAAGACTATGTGGAGGACCCAGACTATGAGCAGTTCTTGAGCAAAGAGAAAGTGCATTGGACAGGAGGTAGGCTATGGGCAAACCAAACTGAAGTAGATTCTGATGAAGATGAGCTTCCAGATATAATGCAAAGTGAAGATGAAGAGGGTGGATATGCAGAGGAAGATGAGGATCAAAGTGTCACAGGGGTAAAAAAAAGCTCAGCAACACACTAATCAGCAAACTATTGTAGACAATGAAAAGGACACAAGCACTGCAGACATTGATATTGTAAAAGGAAAGCAAGTAGTTGAACTAGTAGACAAAGGGGGTGGACTTCAAATTATTGATCCAGGAGAGGCAAGGCAAAAAGACCCAGTGGAGAAGTCTGTCAACATTGGCACAAAGCAGGTGGGATTTACACAGGTACAGGAAAATGCAGAAGCTACTGTTTCATTGAATACTGGGCTAAAAAATGTCAATCAAGGAGTGGCTCAGGCTATAACTCCTGGTAGGGCTAATGTGGATATGGTTAATGTTGTAAAGGTCACACAAGGTGAGGAGCTTTTGATTGATCAGTTAGGGAAGGACATGGATGAAGAGTCCTCTGCATAGAACTTTTTAAATGTAGCTAGACAAGGTGACTTGTCACCTAGACACATCGAGAAGGCCAAATCTGGTTTAAAAGGAAAAAAGAAAGGCAACAAAGATGCACCTACAATCCCAACATGTGGTGTCCAAACAAGGAGGACCTTATCTAGATCCCAAAATCAATAAATGATGCCTTAATCTGGAATGTGAGGTCTGTTAACACTATGCAGGCTTTTGAAAGGCTAATCACCATGCATAGACATAATCATTTTGAATTTATAGGAATCATGGAACCAATGCAACAGGCTAGTAAAGTAGAGAGATATAGAAGAATGATTGGATTGGCTCATGCTATTGTTAATGTGTCTAACAAAATCTGGGCTTTTGTTGACGAAGTGTTTGAAGTCACAGTACTGTACAATATGGTGCAGCAATTGACTTTAAAGCTCTTTCATTAAGAAACACATGTGGAATTGGTATTAACTTCGATGTATGCTAAATGTGACTCTATTGAAAGAATTGAACTATGGGACTCACTGTCTGCAATGGCTAGGGACATGACTACACCTTGGCTTGTGGGTGGAGATTTTAATGTCATTTGGGATGAAGAAGAGAAGTTTGGTGGATTGCCTGTGCACATTAATGAGGTTGATGACTTCAGGCATTGTGTCAATACATGCAACTTAACAACTTGGGATTCAAAGGGAGTATTTATACTTGGTGGAATGGTCGCTCAGAGGAAGACTGCATTTTTAAAAGACTGGATTGATGCTTTGGGAATGTTGAATTACAACAGACCTTTCCAGGACTAGAAGTGACTCATCTCTCTAATATTGGGTCAGACCATTGCCCTTTGAAGCTGAAATGTGATATAGAAACAGCCCCTATAATAAAACCTTTTAGGTTTTTAAATTTTGGACCAAGCATGATACATTCAAGGATGTGGTAAGGCAAAACTGGAGTGCTGAGCTTATGGCAAACCCCTTCACTTTGTTCAATTTTAAGCTGAAAAAGTAAAGAAAGCATTATCAACTTGGAGTCAAGCAATGTATGGGGACATTTTTCAAAAAATAGCAAGCCTAGAAGAGGTGGTGTTGGTACATGAGAAGCAGTTTGAAGCTAACCCCACACAGCTGAACAGAGCTCGACTACAGAAGGTGCAGGCTGAGATGATTAAATACCTTGCAATTGAAGAAGCATTTTGGAGGCAAAAATCTGGAATGATGTGGTTCAAAGATGGAGATAGAAACACGAAATTCTTTCATGCGCAAGTAAATGGAAGAAGGAAAAGACTAAAGTTGACAAGGATCAAAAATTTTGATGATAATTAGCTGGAGGAAGATGATCAGATTGCTGAGGAAGCTGTGAAATTTTATAAGGATTAATTCACTGAAAGCGAGGTCCCTACTGACTTTAGTATCCTAAGTCATGTACCTTTGATGGTGGATATGGAACAAAATGAAAAACTGATGGCTTTACCAACAAATGAAGAAGTTAAACGTGCAGTAATGGGCCTAAATGCAGAGTCAGCAGGGGGACCAGATGGGTTTACAGGAGCATTCTATCACACTTGCTGGGAAATAATCGAGGAAGATGTGGTTGCTATGGTTAGAGCATTTTTCTGTGGGCACAATCTACCTAGGTATGTGACACACACAAACCTGGTATTATTGCCTAAAAAGAAAGAAATTTGCACATTTGCTGACTTAAGGCCAATTAGCCTTAGTAACTTCGTCAATAAAATCTTCTCGAGGGTGATACATGAAAGAATTGTGGACATGTTACCTACTTTGATTTTAGAGGAACAATCAGGATTTGTGAAGGAGAGGAGTATAGTGGAAAATGTATTGTTGACACAAGAGATTATAAAAGACATAAGACTGAGAACAAGAAATGGACCAAATGTAGTAATCAAACTAGACATGGCCATTGCATATGATAGGTTGTCTTGGTTGTTTCTGACCAAAATGCTAAGGAAGTTGGGATTCTCAGAAGGCTTCATTGGGTTAATCTTTGATCTGGTTGGGAATAACTGGTACTCTGTGCTAGTTAATGGTCAGTCTCATGGTTTTTTCAAATCGTCAAGGGGAGTCAAGCAAGGAGATCCACTATCGCCTACTCTTTTTGTACTAGCTACTGAAGCTCTATCGAGGGGACTCAATGCATTGCATCAGAATAGGTCTTTTCATGGCTTTGGTCTGCCAAAGTGGAGCCCAAAAATAAATCACTTAGCATATGCAGACGACACTATAATATTTTCCTCTGCATATGCAAGATCCTTAAGGCTAATCATACAGGTTCTACACTCATATGAGGCAGCCTCAGGTCAGCTGGTAAATAAAGCAAAGTCAGCTATCTATATGCACCATTTAACAGATGTGGAGGAGATTAGAAAAGTGGAATGTATAACAGGTATAGGTATTAAGGATTTTCCTTTTACCTACCTAGGTTGCCCTATTTTCTATGCAAGAAGGAGGATGTCTTACTATGAGGATTTGATGAAGAAAGTGATGGATAAGCTACAGTCGTGGAAAGGCAAACTATTATCTAAAGGAGGCAGATCAGTGCTAATAGTTAGTGCACTACAAAGCATGCCAATCCATTTGTTGTCGGTTGTGAACCCTCCAAGCAATGTCATCAATACGCTGCACAAAATCTTTGCAAAGTTCTTCTGGGGCAGTAATGTAGGAGGTAACACAAGACACTGGGCTTCTTGGACTACACTATACATGGCAACTGAAGAGGGGGGTATTGGTTTCAGATCATTACACGATGTTTCAAAAGCGTTATTTTGCAAACTGTGGTGGAATTTCAGAACCAAGCCTAGTTTGTGGAGCTCATTTATGAGCCATAAATATTGCAAAAAACTCAACGCAGTAGTTGTTCCATGGAGAAATGGCTCTCATGTTTGGAAAAATATGATCGAATGTAGGGAATTGATCGAGCATCAGATATTGTGGCAGATAAGAATGGGCTCAGCACTCTTTTGGTATGATAACTGGACTGGCCTAGGTGCCTTATATTTCCTAGTGCCACATGACTTTGTTGTGGATGAAAATATTCAGAATGTATTTGAGTTGGTGGAGTATGGAGCTTGGAATGTGGATAGACTACTCGAATTGCTTCCACATGAACTGGCCATGCACATAATCGAGAACATTATACCCCCAGCTATGCAAAATGTCCTGGACACTTCAGTATGGATGCTTGAGAGCAGGGAAAATTTCACAGCTAAATCAGCTTGGGAATACTTAAGGAGAAGGGACCATCCTAGGCAAGCATACAGAATGATTTGGGTGAAAGGTTTTCCCTTTAAAATATCATTTTTTATGTGGAAAGTATGGAAAGCCAAGCTACCATTGGATGATTTTATGCAAAGGCTGGGATACTTCATGCCATCTAAGTGTTGGTGCTGTGCAGAACCTAAGGAAGAATCGTTGGTGCACTTGTTTTTTACATCGAAAGCAGCAGCAACTGTTTGGAAATATTTCCTCACAAGGGCAGGAATTAGAATGGAAGGGCTAACATTACATCAAGCCATTACCATGTGTTGGACTGCCCAAGTGGTACCAAGGCTCAAACCAATCATGCAAGCATTACCATCATGTATAGTGTGGGAGTTGTGGAAAAGAAGAAATAGTTGGAAGTATGGTGATGCTGTGTCAGTTAGTCGAGTAATTTATCAGGTGTCAACAACAATCCAAGCATTGGTTAAGCTAAGGAAACCAGGTCTAAGGGTACCTCATGGATGGATAGAAATCCTATAGATGTTGCAGCATTACACACCTAAGTTAAAATATGAAAAAGTGTTGTGGGAGCTGCCTCAGGAAGGTTGGATAAAAGTTAATACAGATGGTGCATGTAAAGGAAACCCAGGGAGAAGCTCAATAGGCTTCTATTTGAGAGACTATCGAGGAGACCTGATTTTTGCAAGTGGGAGGGAGATTAATGAAGGATCTAACAATGAGGCAGAAGCTACAGCAATAGTAGAGGCATTAAGGTTAAGCATTGCATTGGAGCATAGGAAAATATGGTTGCAAACAGACTCAATGTTGCTGAAGAAATGCATCGAAGGAGAATGGCAACCACCTTGGTGTATAGCAGCTCAAATGGAGGAGATATGGAGGCTCAAACAGGAGTCTACTTTTAGGGTGACTCACATATTTAGAGAAGGGAACCAGTTAGCAGATCACATGGCTAATTATGCACTAGACAATGGAAATATTGAGTGCCACGACCTCTGGGAACTAGACACAAGAGGAAGGAAGATCCTGAATGGGGACAAGATGCAATGTCCTTTTCTGAGAGTAAGGGTTGCAAATAATTGATGAGTGAAGCAAGAAAAGCTAGCTGGGGAATAAAGGAGTGCAGGGATGATGGTTACCATGCTCAAATCACTCAAGAGGAGAGCATGTTGATTCACTATTTTACTAATTTCGTTTGTTGTTTTGCAGGTACACAAGATGAGATGATATCCTATTGTCTAAGGGATCTCCTACTGGTGGTATTAATGTAATGCATTCATCCCAAAGGAGGGACCTTTGACTTAGATATTATCTCAATAGCATGGATTAGGATGAGGACATATGAAACAAAGAATGCAATGCCCATAAAGTTTAAGCGAAGTGGGCATAGTCGACTGATCAGGAATGCTAGTAGAGTAGCATATACAGTTGGTTCATCTGGAGGGATTAGAGGACTAATAATAGACAATATATGTATGGAGGAAATGTCCAGAACACATAAGAGAAGTGGGAAACAGGGGAACACAGTCATATTACCAGTGTTCTATTCAATAGACACTAGCAGGAAGAATAAGGATCAAAAGGCAAGCAAATACTAGAACAAGCAGTTGCCCAGTAATAGAAAGGGGCAGACCAGGGGTGACTACATAAACACTTGGATATCAAACACAACAAGGGGAGGTAGTGAGGATAGTAGGGAGTCATTTAACAGCAAAAAGAAAATGCAGCTGCTCAGAATGTCAAAGCGAAATGAGCAGCATGACATGGAAAATATGGCATACGATGGGAACAGGAAAGTGCAGGGGAAAGGAAGCAATGTACTGGAGTGGTATACAGGTATCCAGGAGAGTTCACACGAAGAGGAAAAACAGGACAAGACATTCAACAAAATGAAGCTCAGATGGTGCAACAGAAGTAGGCAAGCAGGGAGTACGATAATAACACAAAGAGAAGGATCATTGCTTAGAAAGTGTAATCGTAATAGGAAATAGGGCATAAGTAGATCCACAGAGATTTGTATACTGGAGCATAACAAGAATATGGAGGAATGGAGTTCAAAGGGTGCAGGGATAACACAGGATCAACATGTACTAAGCCTTAAGGAGGAGTACATGGTGATTACGGTTTATACTAACTTTGGTTTCTTTTTTGCAGGAGAAGGTAATGTATCCATACCATGTCCCCAATTACGACCTCTAAGGGTGGTATTAGTACTATGAACTCATTCCCTAGAGGAAGGAAAAGGGACATGCACAAGTATGGGAAGCACAAAGAGGAAGAGGTTAACAGAGGACATTCACAAGCACGCAAAATGGCATGCTCCTAACCTTGGCACAACATGACAATATGAATTGTGAAGCGTCACCTCTGGTAAGGAGCTTAAAAACATCACTAGGAAAGCACATGAATGGGCTCACATTTGTGACACTACTGGAAGGAGCTCGAGCTGGACAGTCAGGACATGGAGGAGGACTAAGGAATTGCATAATGCAAAATGGGGTAACACACAGTGCATACAATGCTATATACCCTCCAAAGAAGAACACCATGTAGAATCAAGAAGAAATGCTCAATGGAAACTGACAAAACTGGACGTACCTATGACGGTGAATGTCATGGTCATCCAGTATGGTCCAAGGATAATGTACTCAATATGAAATATGGATCAATTCATGAAGACTTTGAATACTAGACAAGCAAAGGATTATCAAGCTACACCACGAAATTACAATGTCACAAGACACGATGGGTTATCACAAAATGGCTAGGTCATGCAAATATGTGGGAAGAGCAACAGTGGAATTTTGGCCCCCTTGGGCATTATCATTATTTAGATAGGATAGTTGGTACAATTTTTAGTAGGACACCATAGATGCATTGTAAGATGTATGATGTAAGGTCATATTCGACAATCCTACTTCTAGTAGGACACCATAGACGCATTGTTATTTGCTAAAAAAAGGATCATTGATCTGAAAGATCAATGGCCCAGATCGTATCCCCAAAGCTTAACCTAGATATGACCCCCTTTCTCGGAAACCCTAATCATTTCCCCCACAAGCTCGACCGCCTCCCTTTCCCGTTTCTCTCCCTCTTCTCTCGACCTCACAATTCAAATCAATCAAAGACCTTGCAAAAATTCGTGCAAGGTCATGAATCCATACAGAGATTCATACTTCTTGCCTCATGTATCCGCGATTCCCACCGAGTCTTTCCCGTTTCACCGATAGAATTCAAAATCCCCATAATCTGAACCCTAGACCAAAAAACGCAACTTAAATCCCCTGATTTCTCTTATGCTCCATCAAATCAGAGCATGCATGAGGTTTTCTCAGAGTTTCATCATGTTATTCGATGATAGAGGTCAAACGTAGTGACCTCTGGACATTGGAGTTTTATCCGGTGGTTTTTCATTTCAACGATCATCGTTGATCTTCACATGACCAGTAAAAAAATCTTCAATGGTTCTCCCTCTGTTCTTTCCGATTTTACCCGACTATGCTCACATCATCAATTCATCGTCACTTTCCACTCACAAGTTTGATTCTGTTAAAACGCTAAGGCTCAATGGACACCATAAATAGCAGTCTTAAATGCTCACACCAACGACATGAACTATACCTAACATTCTGAGAAATTAAGGTATAGTAGACTATTGATTAGAAATTTTTGTTTGAAGTTCGAGTTTTACTCAATCTCTACTTCTCTCTGTCTTTCTGGATATGAGTTTGTTACTGGTTGAAAGTTGAGCTTTTAGTTTCCTAAACGGCTAATTTTAGTACTCGTTTGGTTTGTTGCCCCAAAGGAGGTCACTAAAACCTCGACCTTATTCTTTGTTCGTTTGAATTACTAAGGATGAATTACTGAATGATATTGTTAATAATGTATTAATGGTTGATTGGTTTATATGCTTGTTAATGATATATGGTTGTTTAATAGGTTCTGAGATCATGAATTTCCTCTAGTTATTGCAATTTAAGTTGTGTAATGATTCCAGTGAATATTTGATGACCTATCTCAGTTGATAAGTGTTAAGAACAATCTAATAACTCTCGAACTATCCTGATATCTAATTTCTTCTAGATTTATTTGATGTTCTGTTAAGTACTGTCATGATACAAACTTGCCTTAAGTGTTACTTATATTTTTAGTAACCCACTCGACAAATCAGAATTCAAAAAATATGAATTTGTTAGTGATAAGATAAGATTGTCATCTTGATTTGGGGATGCCAGTTTAAAATATCTGGACTTATCCTTCCCTTCTAGCATACTTCTGTAATTTTGTCAACTCTTAGAAGATCATTGACTCTCGGATAAGTTTGTGGATGTTTGATCATACTGTATAAGCATGTTTTGAGCAGACAAGATTATGTACCATCTCTGTGTGTGTATTTTGAAGATTACTACATACTCGACTTAAGTCATTTGTGCAGGTTTTGGTGTTCTATTTGTTTAGTTAATATGCTAAAACCGAGTTCCACTATACTTGAAATCCTATACAAGACATGCTTGACAAATTTCCCCAATGTGATAATATCCCTACCCCTTTTCTAAAATCCATGCAGTGACATTGTTATCCTGGTGTTGATAACACTTTCATTTTCTTGAAATAATATGATTCGATGTTAAATGCCTTCCGTATATGTTCTTGTGATTTTGCACTTATCTTGATCTTCAATAATTCTGTTTGTCTTCCATAGAGACGCATCAGTTCTATTTGATCCTAGTTCTACATATTCCTATGTGTCATCATACTTTACATCGTATTTGGATTTTCCATGTAGTTATCTTGATATTCCATTTCATGTATGTACACCGGTCGGTGACTCTATTGTGGTGGATCATGTATATTAATCTTATTTGGTTACTATTAGGAGCTTTGAGACTAGTGTTGATCTCTTGTTGCTTAGTATGGTGGATTTCGACATGATCTTGGTTATGGACTGGTTATATATGTATCATGATATTCTTGATCGTCATGCTACGATCATGAAGTTGGCTATGCCGAGGTTGGAATGGAAAGGTTCTCTTGGGTATACTTCTAGTCGGGTGGTTTCATTTCTGAAAGCTCGGTAGTTGGTTGAGAAGGGGTGTTTGGCGTACGTAGACTTTGTGAGAGATGTTAGTGCTGATACTTCTACAGTTGAGTCATTTATGGTTATGAGGGAGTTTCCATATGTGTTTCCAATAGATCTATCGGGCATGCCACCCGATAGTGATATTGATTTTTTTATTGACTTGGTGTCGAGCACTCAGCCCATACCAATTCCACTGTATTGCATGGATTCAATAAAGTTGAAGGAGTTGAAAGAACAAATTGTAAGAGTTGTTAGATAAGGGGTTCATCGGGCCTAGTGTATCACCATGGGGTGCGCTAGTGTTGTTTGTGAAGAAGAATGATGGTTCCATGAGGATTGTATTGACTATAGGCAATTGAACAAGGTTACCATCAAGAATAGGTATACATCACCTCGCATTGATGATTTATTTGACCAGCTTCTGGGTGCTAAGGTGTTCTCGAAGATATTTGATATCAAGGTATAACCAGTTGAAGATCAAGTCCTCAGACATTCCCAAGATTACATGTAGGACTCTCTATGGGCACTATGAGTTTTTGGTAATGTCTTTTGGGCTTACTAATGCCCTAGTAGCCTTCATGCATTTGATGAATAGTGTGTTTAGTCGTCTTTGGGTTCTTTCGTTATTGTGTTCATTGATGATATACTGGTGCACTCCCATAGTGCTGAGGAGCACATGCAGCAGCTGAAAATTGTGCTCCAGATTTTGAGAGAGAAGAATATATATATATTATAAGTTCTCCAAGTGTGAGTTTTGGCTAGACTCGATGGAATTCTTGGGTATTGTGGTAACTAGTGATGGGATTAATGTGGATCCAAAGAATATTGAGGTAGTTTAGAGTGGACAAAACCTTCTACCGCTAATGAGATCCAGAGTTTCTTAGGCTTGGCTAGGTATTATCGGCCCTTTGTGGAGGGGTTTTTATCTATTATAACCTCATTGGCTCAGTTTACTAAGAAGAGCGCTCCGTTGTGATGGTCAAATAAGTGTGAGGAGAGCTTTCAGAAGCTCAAGACAACATTGATTATAATTCTGGTGTTGGTTTTGCCTTTAGGAATGGGATCATATACAGTCTATTATGATTCTTCTAGGGTTGGTATTGGATGCTTATTGATGCATAACAGTATGGTTATTGCCTATGCGTTGCGCTATCTGAAGCCCCGTGAGAAGAACTACTCGGTGCATGATTTAGAGTTATCTGTATTGTACATGCCCATAAGTTTTGGAGGCATTACTTATATGGCATGTCTTGTGAGGTATATACAGATCACCGGAGTATCCAACATCTATTTAAATAGAATGATTTGAATTTGAGATAGCGGAGATGGTTGGAGATATTGAAGACCATGATATCACCATTCTTTATCATTAGAGGATGGACAATGTAGTAGCTGACGCCTTGAGTAGAAAGTCGTAGAGTGTGGGGAGTTATGCCTTTATACCAGATATGGAGAGACCGTTAGCTATGTATGTTTAGTGTTTTGGCCAATATGTTTGTAAGGTTGAATATTTCGGAGCCTGCATAGTACTTGCTTGTGTTGTGTCACAATTGTCATTGTTTGAGCGCATTAAGGTGTGCCAATATGATGATCCCACTTGCTTGTCCTTACGAACACGGTGCGATGAGGTGGTACCAAGAAAGTGCCTATTGGTGATGATGGGGTGTTTAGGTTTCAAGGTCAGATCTATGTTCTGAAGGTCAATGATTTGAGGGAGTTTATCCTTGAAGAGGCTCATAGTTTGCGGTATTCTATTCACCCGGGTGCTAGAATATGTACCGTGACTTGAAGAAACATTATTGGTGGAGAAGGATGAATAAGGACATCGCTGAGCATGTTTCACGGTGTTTGAACTGCCAGCAAGTTAAGTATGAGCATCAAAGATCGAGTGGTTTGCTTCAGAGGTTAGATATACCGGAGTGGAAGTCGGAGCATATCACTATGGATTTTATGGTTGGGTTTCCATGGACCTTGAGGAGATTTGATGTTGTATGGGTCATTATGGACAGATTGACCAAGGCTACACATTTTATTCCGGTCATGACCTCCTAAACTTCGGAGCAGTTGGCACGGATTTATCTTAGAGAGATTGTTCGCATGCATGGTGTGCTTGTGTATATCATTTCATTGAGGCACTCAGTTTACATCCCAATATTGGGCACATAGATTTAGTTTAGTACGACATTTCATCCTCAGACGGACAGACAGTCTGAGCGTACCATTAAAATTTTGGAGGATATGCTGAGATCCTTCGTCATTGATTTCGAGGCCAATGGGATCAGTTTCTATCGTTAGCAGATTTCACCTACAACAATATCTACCAATCAATTATCTAGATGGCCCTGTACGAGGTCTTATTTGGGAGGCGATGTCGTTCTCCAGTTGGTTGGTTTGAGCATGGGGAGGCTAGGTTGTTGGGCACTAATCTAGTTCATGATGCTTTGGAGAAGGTGAAATTGATTTTGGAGTGTCTTCGTATAGCGCAATCCAGGCAGAAGAGTTATTTTGATAGGAGGGTTCGCTATGTGGCTTTCATGAAGGATGAGAGAGTTTTTCTCAAATTTTCGCCTATGAAAGGCATGATGAGGTTCGGTATGAAGGTCAAGTTGAGCCCTCTATACATTATAGAGGTTTTTGAGAGAGTGGGTGAGGTAGCTTACAAGCTTGCTTTTCCACCCAATTTGTCGGGAGTTCATCCGGTGTTTCATGTTTCATGCTTCGGAAGTATCATGAGGATTAATCACATGTGTTAGATTTCAGTTCTGTGCAGTTGGATGAGAACTTGTCTTCTGAGGAGGAACTAGTGGCCATTTTGGATAGGCAAGTTCGAAAGTTGAGACCGGAGGATATTGCATCGGTGAAGGTTCAGTGGAGAGGTCAACCGCTTGAGAAGGTGACTTGGGAGACCAAGAATGATATGTGGAGAAGATATCCACATCTTTTTGGTATTCCACATATATTTCTAAACTTGTTCGAGGACGAACGTTTGATTAAGAGGGGGAGAATAAAATGATCCGACCGGTTATTTTATGTATTTGAGCCTCGTTCCTCTATTTGGTGTTTTTCGTATGTATGTTTGTTATTATGTGACTTGCTGGTTTGGTTGGTTTGGCTTCGGGATGGTTCTCGAGTTATTCGGAACACTTAGTGTCATTTGTGGAAGCTTAAGTTATAAGAGTTGACTGAGGTTTGACTTTTATATAAAAGACATCGCAATAGTGTTTTTATGGTTCCAATAGGTTCGTATGATGTTTTAGGACTTAGATGTATTCCCGAATTTGAATCAGGAGGTTCGTATGTTGATTTTTGCTCGAAATTTAAAAATTCGAAGGTTTGGAAGGTTCATAGGTTTGACCTGGAGTCGACTTTGGTGTAATCAGGTTTGGTTTGTTGTTCTGAGAGTTAGAATAGGTTCGTTATATCATTCGAAACTTGTGTGCAAAATTTGGATTTA
Organism: Nicotiana undulata; assembly: GCA_005239495.1. Taxonomy (NCBI): domain Eukaryota; kingdom Viridiplantae; phylum Streptophyta; class Magnoliopsida; order Solanales; family Solanaceae; genus Nicotiana; species Nicotiana undulata. The sequence goes on from ML295182.1 coordinate 46,296, forward strand.
ATTCGCATTGATTAGGCTTGAATCGGATGCTTGGTTTGAAGTTTGGAAGTTAATGAACTTAAGAGAAGCTTAATATGTGTTTTGACCGTTGATTCTTGGTTTTAACATTGTAACTTTTGCTTTGAGAATTTGGATAAGTTTGGTAAAGGTATGGGGATTTGTTAGTGTGATTGGTTGGGGTTACGAGGGGCTCGGGTGTGTTTCGGGGTGGTTTCAGACCATTTCCATGAGTTTGGATATCAGATTTTTGCTGGTGTTTGTTATCTTTCATGTTCACGTGGGAGCATCGCGTTCTCAATGAAGGGATTTGGAGCTGGAAGGTTTTCACTTAGCATTCGCGTAAGACAGTTGCATTCGCAAAGAAGGGAGTGGTACTGGGCAGCAGGCCTTTAAGTTCGCGAGGCTACCGGGCGCATTGGCGAAGGGGAGGGAGCCTTTAGCCTTCATGTTCGCGATGCTCATATCGCATTCGAGAAGGAGATTTTTATTCTTGCAGTGATTTTGTGCTCCGCAAATACAAGGCACGTACCGGTTTCTCGAAGGGTTTAACTGGGTAATGCTTTAAGAGGTCTTTTTCGAAACTTTTACTCATATTTCGATATTGGGAGCTCGGATTGAGGCAATTGTTTAGGTAATTTTCACCCGCTTGGATTGGGTAAGTGTTCATGAGTTATGATTATACCTTTGATTTTGCATTTGTGAATCTAAGAGAGAAAAATTGGTGGTTTTGGCAAATAATTTCTTAAGTGAAAGATGGAGATCCAAATCCCAATTTCAAGTCAGATTTGGATGAAACTTATATATTTGGACTCGTACTGAAATGGGTGTTCGAGAGTCATGAATTTTGTCGGGTTCCGGGAGGAGCACTCGGTTTGACTTGTGCAATTGATTAAAGATTCAATCATTATTGTTTGGGTTCAATTTTTATGGCCTTGTTTGATGTTATTGAGTTGTGTTTGGATAGATTTGGCTCGTTCAGATGTTGATTTGAGAGAAAATGTTATTTTTGGGAGATTAGAGGTTATCGGGTGGAAGTAAGTCTCTTAGATAACCTTGTTAAGAGGGAGAGCCCTATGATTGACTTGTTTGTTATGTGTTTAAGGTATTGGTGGTAGTGTATATACGTGGTGGAAAGCGTATATGAATTTATTGTGTTTATATCATAACCAGGGGTAGAAATTGGAATATTTCATGCTTTGTTTGATTATGTGCTCATTTGATTCATGATTTATTTGGCTTATGTGACTATGTTTGCTCTCTTATTCGTGTTACAAATTATGCCTAGGCTAATGATTAATTGTGAAGGCATGGGAACTTATTCATGAAATGTTGAAAATGCATAATTATCCGTAGTCACATGGAGATTTTATGGGCACATATCCGTATGATATTTATTAAGTCTTTGGGCACATTCTATCTATAATTCTTGAGCATATGCATATATATATATATATATATATATATATATATATATATATATTATATTCAATAATGAATAGGTGATTTGGACATGAGAATTTTGGCACGAAGGGTAAGTGCGCGAGTGAGAAACAGTTATGGCACATTGGACATGATGATCGGGCATTGATTTATGAGGGATGCTATTATTCCCTATTGCGCTTGAATTTGGATTTGTCCCTTCGGAGTCAGGCGATAACTCATGTTACTTTGGGCCCTGTGAGCATGGTCGGAACATGAATTTTGTACCGGATCAATACATGAATTTTATATCAGGGTACGTGGATCTTGTATCGGTTGATCATGCATTCTTATTATTGATTCATTTTGAAGTGTTTAGTTTATTTTAAATTGGTACTTGACATCATTATATGCTAATTGGGAGTCTCAGCTCCGTTATTTGAGCGTGTAATCTTTCATTGTTATATCTAAGAAGCGATAAGGTTATTCTATGCTAGAAAAGCATGCTTATCCGTTAATATCTGTGACGTTTGCCTTTAATGATATCACTTATTGTTCAGTTATTAGATTCTGTTATTATACTTGTGTGGTAAGTATCCGGAAGCATCTAGCCTCGCTTCTATTCTTCGAGGTTAAACATTATACTTACTGGGTGCCAACTGTAGTGTACTCTTACTACGCTTCTGCACATTTGTTTTTGCAAATCCTGATGTGGGTCCTAGCAGAGATTCACGATTGGGCTAGGAGATCTTACAGAGACTTAGGGTGAGCTGCACATGGTTGATCTACTTTGCGATTCCCGACTCCCAGTTCCTTATTATATTTGTGTCTTATTCTACTTCAGATAGCTTCACCTGTATACAGATTTGATCTCATTTCTGTAGTTTACTCGTGCACATAGCCTTGAAGGCGTATTGTATTGGCCATGTTTAGGCCTTGCTTGTGGTGTTATCAGATACTATCACTATTTTTTGGACTATTTCTATCTTTTATTGCTATATAACTCTATTAAATAATAAAAATAGACATTATTTACTATCATCGGGTTGGCTTACTTAGTAAGTTCGGCTAGGCGCATTACAAACTTAAGGGAAATTTTGGATCGTGATAGCCAGGTTATCAAATACACTTAAGACGAGCATAATAAGTATTAGATAGTTAAAACACCATCAGGTTAGTACAAATTAAATACTAGCGGTTCCTTCTCCAGTAATCTGTTGCAATATGATAGGAGGAGTTTTGAGTAATAGGCTTTGCCGGCAAAACACTAGTACAAGCATAACGGTTAGCATTAAGGCAGGTTCTACAAGTAACATTAGATTTAAATTTGATGCCTCTCGAAATAAAGTTGGACACTGATACAATTAAATACTTAGGAATTGGACATCCAGCTTACACTAATATTATTGTTGATTGCATGTGGTTGTTGTGCAGGTGCAGTGGGTAATCAGGCATAACTTTAGGCAAGAAAAGCAAGTGGCCCATGTTTTAGCAAATGAAACTCTCAAGAAGCCAAGCTAGATAATATGCCAAATACATGGACATGTACCAAAGCGTGGAAGCACCCTTTTTAACACTTAAAGTTAACTTATTTACTGTTAGACATATGAACGCATTTCAAACAGTGCCAATTAAACACAAAAGTACGGTCCAGCCAAAAGGATATATTGTGTAGATTACACACGCATGATATGGCAAATTAGTCCAAATAAAAAAACGTGTGGCTTTGACACAACCAAAATAAAAAAGCTTTTTTGAGAAAAGAAAAAAAAAATATCCCCTTCATCCCCAACCTGCCACGGTCCCCCACCCTGGCGTCTCCAATCTCATCGTTGATGTCACTTGTGCCCTCTCTTCTAGTCTTCTTGCAAGACCTTTCCCACCTTCACTCGGACTCCTTTTCGGTTATCCACAAATTCCAGATTCCTCTTCCCCTTCATTATTCCATATCCCCTTCCCCTCACTTTGAGAGAATTTCAAGAGAAGAAGAAGAAAGTGGGCGAATATAAAAGATTGAAGAAATAGATTAATTTAAGGTAGCAATTTGAGTTTGATTGCTAATGGTGGCGACAGTTAGATCTAGAAAAAAAAGATTGCGGCAGCGGGGACAACTGTAATGGTGGCAATAGCGGGAGGATGATGGCAACAAGGGAGATAGAAATTTAAAATTTGTAAGGGAAATAAAAAATTATTATTTTGATTCATTCACGCGCTTAAGGAGTGTGAGCACACTTTTTCTGCCATGTCGTCGTTTTCTTCTTATTTGGCACAATTTGAGATGGGTTTTAGTGCCCAATAGAAAATAGACTACTTTAAGTATCAAAATGAGAAGTGCTGCCAAGTTTCGGTGTATGTCTATGTATTTGGCCTAGATAATATTATGCACTATGATATGCCCCTACCAATGTAATAGCATTTTGGTGAAACTTCTCCGAGGCCAAGAGCATTTTTTTAAAAAGAATATTAGTTTTTTTGTTTTCAAAGATGAATTATTTGGCCAAACTTTAAGAAGAAGAAAAAAGTATTTTTGAGTAGAAGTAGACAAAAGTAGCCTATCCCTAAAAATACTTTTTTGAAAAACTTTTTCAAAAAATACACTTAGAAGCATTTTTTAAAAGCTTGATCAAATACTAATTGTTGTTCAGGAATGCTTTTTAAATTAATTAGCCAAACAGAAACTGCTTCTCAATAAATGTACCTTTGAGAAAAGCACTCTCAAAACAAACTAATTTTAAAAGCTTGGCCAAATAAGCTATAATATTCTTATTAGAAGCAGACAGGATGGCAGGGATACATTTTGTCAAATACATTTTGTCAAAAACTATATCAGAAGGTGATTGTAATAGGCTAATTCTCCGGTATTTAATATAAGCTACGTCTTTCTCAAAATGAAAGGATATTTTCAAAGACTGACTTCTTAGTATATTAACTTGCAAGAGCATCTGGTTGATCATTGCCGACATAGCTCTAAAATCCCTTATACCTTCTTAAGGGCGATGTTCTTCACACCTAGAGTTAAGCATGGAGGGGGATGCATAGTATACAAGGCACTACACCTCCATAAAATACTGCACCACACAGTAAATGCAAATTAACAATAATACTGAAACTAAATCCAAATTTTTACATTCATCCTATAAACATTGAATAATGATTTCTCCTTTCGCTAGAGCCAAAAGTACTGACCAAAACTATGCCAAAAGCAAGCAAGATAAGGTTGCTCTGCTTCATAGACAAAGTACTTCCACTTACGAGCTCATAAAGTTTTTCAACTTCTAACGGAAAGTATAGCTTCGATTTCCAGTAGCTGGAAAAGCTTGACGCCTTCTACCTTGCTGGAACTCTGCTGTCCCTTCAATATTTGGTGGTTGACCTAAGAGTGAATCCTTCTTCTTATCACCTTTACCAGTCCTACTCCTACGATGCTCATCGCCTTCAGTTTCCGGCTTTTTTTTACCGGGATCTTCTCCAAATAACACTTGCTTCCTTGCTGCTTCGTAGTCAAAAGGCTGGACTTTCAACTGGCCTTCATGTGCTTGTGGTTTCTCAGCGAGCTGCGCCTTACCCTTTTGGCTTATTGAATGGAAACACTTATTGAAGCTAGAGGAAAGATCAGACAGGGACATGTTCTCATCCCCTTCATCCATCTCCTCAGCAGAACCTGCAATTTTGTTTTCCCCACACTCAGGTGGATTGTTAGCAGCTTCTGAGACATCTTTGACTGCTTCCTCAAGATCTGAATCAGTGTCCAGTACGATAACATCTTCTAACTTTGAAGTAGCTACCGGCATGGCAAACGAATTTTCCTGTTCTCCAATTGATAGCACACCTTTCAATGATTTCCCGTCATCTGAATCAGTGTCCAGGGTTATAACATCTAACTTGGAATTAGTAGCAACAGGTTCCTCTCTATGGTTAATTTGTAATGTTTTAGCAGGTGATGCTGCAGCTTGCTGCAACTGTTCAATCCTGCCTGAAAATGCATGGAATGGAAGGCTCACCGAAGACTTGATCTGCTGCACTTGGATCTCTTCCTGCTCCTGCTTGTTTAAACAATTCGGGGGAAGCATCAACATAATTGAACTGAGCTATAGAGGAAGTAAATGAAGTGTGTCCAACTAATTACAGCAATTTGGACTTCCGAATTGTGTTAAGGGGGTTCAAAACTTAATAGAGGTAAAATACAGATTTTGCCTTATATATACAGTGTAATTTTTCGGCGAAGGGGGTTCGGGTGAACCCCCTTCCGCCCTTGGGCCAAACAGGCTAGTATATGACAATGCAATAGTGTAGGCTACTTAATAAGAAACAGATGAATCATAATTCAAGGTTGCAGAGGATACTTTTTTATCAGGGTGCAGCTTCCTCTTTGCTGCACTCCCCAGTAACATCCCAAGACCACGGCTGGGTTTCTTAATTGCCTGAATAGTTACTGCCACCTAAAATAAGAAGCATCAATGTAAGACACCATGGGAAGAAAGAATCTAGCGCTCTAGAAGGATGGAAACCGACTCAGACAAGTGTTCGCCAACCTGTCCTAAAGAAGTAGCTCTTAAACCACCATGTTCACTACAATGTTCAGAGGTGTCACCAAGTCCATTAAAACCAACTTTGGTGACAGCACGTTCAGGTGAACTACAAACAATTGAAGTTTCTGCCCCTGTTGCTGCTTTCAGTGGCTCAGAAGTTTCAACTAACATTTCAGCACCCTCAGTAGCCACAATGTCGTCTTCAGCTGGCTGCACAAAATGTAGACCATACTTAGGACGAATAATAATTGGTTGTGTTTTGAACATACAAGGACAATTCTAAATTAAGATGGTTTACCAAATAATAGACACTACCTAGAATATCATATAATCTAACATGCAGAGAAACAAAGTAAATCATCTGCGAGTCACTGGCACAGAATCCACCCTTTTACATGCAAAGTAAGGATTAAGAAAACGAATTTGGTATTATTGCTTTGATAAATCCAGAAAATCACACGAAGCAAGGTTGTGTCATATGCTTTAGAGAAACTGCTTTCTTTATTTTTTGTTCTTGGCGCCTAACCAAAAAGAGAGGGAAAAGAATTTGGCCACCGAGACGAATTAGACAAACAAAATGTGTCAACTCATTACTTACTAATTCTAAGCGCCTCTCTTTCAGAAGTTCCACAGCTGCTTCATATGCAGCCGAATTTTGAACAGACTGCCTAATAATGCTGACAACACCACCAAGATTACGCTCAACATATGGGTGCTTTGATTTCATCGATCGCTTTAATTTGTTTGTGGTAAGAGGCATCTGCTTAGCTTTTGCAACAAAGTACTATGTTTAGAACATCTGCAGCCTATAAGCACCAGTACATAGGAAGAGAACTTTTTAAACATACCTATTTCAAGAAGTTCTTTGTTCGGCAAAACATAGCCGGTACTCTCATCGTCTGCTCGGGCAATAACATCTCTCCACTCATACAGCCCCTGAAATTTCCAGATGTTGGGTCAAAAGAAATGCCAAGAACTGACTAGTACCACCAGCCCACAATCAAAAAATAATACGACCAGTGGGTAGGCAAAAACTCACAGCAACAATTGCAAGCTGCTGAGCATTGAATCCAGCTCCCTGTAATCTGCAGTTCCATTTGAAAGAGTTTGCCGTAAACGTCAAAACAAACCCAAAAAAAACAATGAAAGAGATGCAGAATGAGAGACTACCAAATCAAATAGTTAAAAAAATGTCTTCGGTCCATGGAAAATGGGAGAATGTTCATACAGATCTTAACTTCATAGTCCATGAAATATTGAAAATAACTGGTGAAAACCATACCCATATATGTGTTGATATGAGCTATCAGTCAAAAGTTCTTTTTCATACAGCTGCATGCATATATCATAACTGCGCTTGTACACCTGCATGCAATAGCAGATTGTAGACAAACAGAAGAAAAACAAAATAGATTACCTGGTCATTAAACTCTCTGAGACATGTGATAAGATTATACTAACGTGTAAGACACATTTAAGATATATAACTCCACCAATTTGATCGGAAGTTGAAACAGCATAAAACAGTAGCTCGTGCGAGTTTCTGCAAGTCTAGCCAACGTGTTTCCCCATAATTATTACTCTCCATTTTAAATAATGAAGGTACTCCGAGAGTCAAACCTTCATTTCTTGTTCTCAATTTGAGCATCAGTTTTTTCATCTTTTTAAAATAAAATGTACATAATTAGCAACTAGTTCAAAAGTACTTATCATTTATATTCCCTCCGTTTCAATTTAAGTGAACCCATTTGACAGAGTACGGAGTTTAAGAAAAGAGAAAAGACTTTAAACTTAGTAAAATGAGTCACGTATATTTTGTGTGGCTATAAATCATTGCATAAAGGTAAACTGTTTCCAAATAAGGAAAGGGGTCATTCTTTTTGGCACGGACTAAACAGGAAATAGGTCCACATAAATTGAAACGGAGGGAGTATTAAAATTTACCAAACAAAAAACAAAGATCCAGCTGTTCACTTATTGATCAACATTTACCACACAGCTTGAACTCATCGGTTCAATTTCAAGATTTTAGAAGACCCAAGTTCATGTCAAAATCAGATAAAACCATTCACTGACATTATGAATCAGCGGAAAATTCTGTTTCTCTTTTGATTTCCCTCCAACCCNGAAAATCTTGTTTGACTCTTCAAATAGTTATAGTGTCGTATAAAGTGGAAGACAGGGAGTATTAAAAAGAAAAAGAAAAAAAGGTTAAGCCTAGCATGACATATAAATGATTTCTAAACACTAGAAGATGCTTATTTTACAAGGAAAGAAGGAAAAATCTGATGCCTGGAGCAACACAGGAAACAAAAACACAGATACCCACCTCTAATAGAGAAGCATCAGGAGATTCGTTGTCAGCAGACGAAGTGAGCAATTCCATCCTCATAACGTCATAAATGTACAAGAGATAGTGCGTATCTTCTCTAGCATATCTACAGTATATGCGCGAAATTGAGTAATAAGGACAAGAACCCATAATTAACCAAAAAACTTGCATGCTTATGGGTAATAAGCAAGGAACAATAAGCATAGACCGAAAATCACTACAAAATATAGGAAATGTTCCATTTAGCAACACCAACACATAACCATACAGTCCTGATTGATTGAGTAGAAAATGATAGTCACCAAAAAGTAGTTTAAAAACACCAGATTAACGCAGACCCAGAATGATTGAAATCTTCTCCATGCATCATCCAATATGGCATTGTTTTAAATTACAGCCAAAATGTCATTGAGTCGTCCAACAGGGCAACCACCAAGTAAACATGAGACTCAATCAGCAATAATCAGTTGCTGTCCTTGAATTTTTACAATGAAATAAATAAATGAATCAGTAGGCTATGGGCATGAGCATATTTCACAACAACTTCCACATCTGATGTTCTTAAAAGCTTGAGTGATGCTTGGCATTCATGTCAATAACATTCTCAGCTCTCTATTACAGATGACAATTGAATCTCTCATTTCTTGTTATGTTCAAGTTGTGTGTGGAAAGTCTTTTATCAAATGTTTAGATGGAAAGCTATTTCAATAAAGGATCATTTGGATAAAAACCTTGAGCAACTAAGAAAGAGAAAAGCTACATGAAGGAATGAAAGGAAAAACACTGAAGAATGATTTAAACAGTCGATAATATCTCATTAAAAGGATCTATAGCACTATATCAGCGACAATAACAATACCCCACCCCTCATCCTCCTCCAAAATGAAGACAACTATTGATCTATCACTGAGTTTGCAAGTGATGCTTTGACCCCCAGTATTAACTAAATCACCTTTCCACCTTCTTTTATCCCACATTATCAATATACCTCCTCTAGTACCACGAGCTTCAAGACACACAAAATCAACCCATCTATTTCCCCATAACTGTCTAGCATGTTATAACTCTACTTCATCTAGTTATGTCTCTTGAAGTACTATGATATCAGCTTTCCAGCCCTGTACTTCTATATCGTTTTCAGGATATTAGCAGTGTCTAGACAAAATCCCTCTTTCCATTATTGTTTAAGTCCCCTCACATTCCAGGATATAATTTTTAGCTTCATTAATCCAGCTTGAGAATATTCTTCCCCCTACTTCTATACTCCCCATCCTTATATTTAACCCCAGATTTTAAAGCCTGCACCTCTTTGTAGCCTCTTGGTTTTGGAGTGGAATACCTGGAGGTACTCACCTGCTGCCTATATCTTCTTTTATCTATCTTCATGAATAGGGACAACGCCTCCCATTCACAACCCTGAAAATCCACCCCAAATTATTTACTCATCTTCAAAACATTTTGATGTACCCATAACGATGCTTCAGATTCCGCAATTTGAACCTGGATTTCCAAAGGAATTGCCTCTTCAATATTCCAAGTTTGAGGATCAGCAAAAGTTTGTCCTGTGTACTGAATTAGTAGATTTTCCTCTTCAAGCATGCCTTTATCTACGCCTTCCTCTCCCTCTTGACACCTCTGCACTTCAAAGTTTAAATTATCCACTGTATGGTTCTCCTCTTGTGATTCCAAAATTTCCCCCATCTCCTGTGTATGAAAAGGAATCAGCTGGGTGGAATCTTTTGATGAACTGGGAGCTGCTGCAGCTTCAAAAACCATCGGATCAATCGTCTCCTTTCTTTGATCCTCCGATAAGTTCCCCTTGAAAAATAAGGGCTCACTTAATATTGGGTCTAGGCCTATTTTTATATTTCTCCCCTTGGCTTTATAATTGGGCCAGGACATGATGGTCATGTTTCTTTGTTCTTTTCCTTATCCCTATTTGAGCCACTTAAAGCATTGGGCACAGTTGACAAAACCACATCGTCTATCTCATTGATACTAACTCCTCCACGTGCTACCATTTTAAAATTTGAATGACAGTTAATAACCTTTGGTACTTCAGCTTTACCCATCAATATGTTATATTCTTCCACTGCTTTCCCCTGTCCTTCGAAGGAAAACCCTAGACCGCCATCCCCATCTCGTCGATGCCTGAACCTCGCCGGATCTTCGGACCAAATCGGAAGAGTGTAAATAATAACTCCACTTTCTACCTCTATTGAGCAAGGTATGTTCTCCGGTGGGCTCTGGACTCTAATTCGAGCCCATTTCAGGTGCTTTTTTAACTCTGTTTGTTCCTCCGTTTTCATCCAGCCACCCCACTTGTTGTCAATTTCCTACACCATTACCATGGACCATAGATGGAGTGGAAGCCCCAAAATTCTGATCCAGGTTCCTTCATAGTTGAGATTCTCTGGCTCGCAACCAGACGTTGGCATCCACCAGTTCTACCTCCACTTCCATCCTCCAATCAAGATATGTTGAATTTGCAGTCTCCCATTTCATGTATTTAGACTCCTATGGCGTTGTTCCAGTTGCTTCTGACAAAGTTGGATTTTCTGATCCATTTTTGTCAAAATAACTTATTGCACATCTGCTCAGAAGGTCCTTGTCCGTGATGGTATCTGCACCAGCGATCTTCATCAGATTCCTTTCATCACTTTCCACCATCAGAGCTGTCCGCGCAGCCCATCTGCTCCTATTAGTTGCTTCTTTATACGATGATGATTGTATAACTGAATATTGTATCTCCTTTGTAATGGGGCTCCTTTTATTAATGGATCTTTCAATTTTTGTTGCTAGCCCGTCCCATCCTGCATTGAATTTGATTTCTGGAAGAATAATAACTTATCTTATATCCCCCTGTACTACCACCAGGCTAATGAATCTGCCATAAATGTTGTACTTCTGTGCACAGAAAAAAATTGCCAACTGATCCCTGATTTTCCATCTCCTGGAAAGGTTCCCTCTGCCCTCCGACGCCAAATGCAAAGACTGACATAGCCACAATAAAACTTTCTTGCTCACGGTCATCTTCCTCATCATATTCCTTCTTCTTTCTACCCAGTCATACCAGATATCTGAAGCTGAATACCTCACAGTAATGTCACAAAATTTATCACCTGCTATAAAATAAAATCGTGTTCTCCATTGTTGAGTGCAATATAGTTTTTAGTCAATCACCCAAAGATGATTGAAGAAAAACAGCTATTCAGATCGCCGGGAAGTCCTTCTCTAGCTCGGAATAACCTTATTTTTTACTTACCTCTATTATCGTGCCTGGGAGCATATCTCTTAAGGAAAGCTTTGTATTTGGATTGGCTTATTTTAAGTGCTTGTTGGCTTTTAAGCACTTTTTCAAGTTTTTTTGGTGTTTGGCAATGAAAAAAAGTGCTTTAAAGCACTTACTTTTAGGCATAAAAAGTACAAAAATAAGTCAAAAGTAGGGTTGGCTTTTAGCTTTTAAGCAACTTTTTAAAAGCCAATCCAAACACCCTCTAAAACTATACTAGATATAAATGCGTACCTTTTCTTTAAGAATTGTACCTATAAGTACAGTAAATTTTAAACAAAGGTGGTTCACACCGGTAACAAGAATCTCACATGGTAATATTAATCCAAAGTTATCTACGTTAAAAATAAGAAGAAAGAGCATTATCATATTTACTCTGCACGTACTGGGAAGAAAAGGTACATCAGATGCCCAAAAAAATTTAACACATCAAACTAACAAAATATGCAATATACATTACTATTCCCTCAGCTTCAATTTATGTGACAAACCTTTCTTATTAGACCGTTCCAGACAGAAAGATAATTTTCTACAGTTGGAAACAATTTATCTTTAAATTTTCTATTTTACCGTTAATGGGAAGTTTTATAGTCACACAAATATTATGACCCCGCAAAGCTTTTACCCTTTAAACTTTTAACATCACAAGTTTCATTTTTAATCTTAACTCCCCGCCGAGTCAAACTACGTCACGTATTGAAACGGAGGGCGTGTGTGTATGTATGTATATATATGTATATATATATATATGTATATATATATATATATATATATATATATATATATAAAAGATAAACATTCACAACTACAATATACAGTGGCGAAGCCAGGAATTTTCCCTAGGGTGTTCAATATATGTTATATACCTCTAAAACTTAATATTTTACCTATATACGCAGTGTAATTTTCCGACGAAGGGTGGTCAATTGACCACCCTTACCATAGCGTAGCTTCGCCCATGATAATATGAAGCGGTCTTAAGGAAACTAGAGAATGAGACACGTCATACCTCATCATCTCTACAGGAAGTGGGCGTAATCTCCAATCTGCATTCTGATACCTGCAAAAAATATATGAGGAAAACAATAGCATTATTCCTTTTGGCATTCCATCATCCATTATTTGATATCTTAGAAAAAAAATCCATTTAATTGTTGGCATTCCACCATCCATTATTTGATATCTTAGAAGAAAATCCATTTATTTGTTACAGAAGGCAGGGGTGATGAGATTTCTTCTCGTTTTTCATCTGATAACTGGATGATATCCAGGATATGATTAGAAAAGTAGCAATTAAAGGGAGACCATACTCTTTGTTTGCCGTAACTCCACAAAAATGTTGTAGCAGATACTCCAAGCTGTTTCTTTCCAGTTTCAAAACCCTTGAGGCCTAAGGATTTAGATAACATCAATATTACTATAACCAACAGTGTTACCAAAGGCAAAAGGCGCAAAAAAGCTCTAAGGTCAATTGGGGTTTTAAGCGCAAAGAGAAAATAAAGCGTGGGCTTTAATGAAAAAAGGCGCAACTAGAGAAAATGTAAAAATATGTATATGTAGTCCAAGACTAATAATTATAAGCGAGAATAACAAATATATGGAAAAAGAAAATTGTAACTTTTTTACGATAAAGTGAAATATCAATTGGGTAATGTCGTCTTTTCAGGATCACACTCATTGGCAAGGAAAAGTATGTCTTAGAGCCTTGATGCAAGGCTAAAGCGCCCACAAAGCGAAGCACTGAACATGTATTGAGCCTCGCTTCAGGGCTTAAGCACACTTTAAGCGCGACTTTGACAACAATGGGACTAGCTGAACCTCTATTTGCATCTCCACTATAATACCAATCAATCAATATCATCCTCTTATTTGGAGATTCAAAAAGATGCTTTTTATCTCACAACTCACGCCTTAATCAGGATGTCCTCAACCTTCAATACCGTAAAGCGCCATAAGTTTTAAATGTTAATTACGGCTAATTACGGGCCTAATGATGTAATCATGTAACTAAAATGCCCCCAAGGTGTAAATGGATCCACACGAAGGAACATGATAATCTATGTATGGTATGGTCTGAAAGTGGTTTGTAGTGATAAAAGAAAGGAAAGATGAAAACTTGAAGTTGGGACACAAGAGTTGGCGTCTAGGCTAATTACGGGCCTAATGATGTAACTAAAATGCCCCCAAGGTGTAAATGGATCCACACGAAGGAACATGATAATCTATGTATGGTATAGTCTGAAAGAGGTTTGTAGTGATAAAAGAAAGGAAAGATGAAAACTTGAAGTTGGGACACAAGAGCTGGCATCTAGGCACTGACGCACTGTCGGGGTGGTTTCATGCCGCAAGAGAGAGTTCTCGGCCAACTACCTGCATGAGTAATATTTTGTTTCTTTTTTGGCAGCAAATGTAAAAGCATAACCAGTACAAGCAGACTACATTGGACTCGAAAGAGTGAGGTAAAACAAAATTTTCCACCACCACATCCCCACCCTCATCCCTAGAAGATTCCTTTGTAGTTGTATGGTTTCCCATGATTGTGCTTTTTTTTCTTTTGCTATCTTTTTCCCCCAAGATGGAATTTTGGCTCATTTTTTTTGTGAATTCTCTATTATTCATGGAAGGCGGTGGTGAACCATGGCTTATGGAAATTGTGTGGTTAAACATTTGTCATGTTTATCCACGGGAGAGAGTAGGCCACGACGAGGTGGTGGCAGTGGAAAAAGAAAAAGGATAACGAGAAAGAGCAATTAGAACTGAAAGGTTATTATAGCTCAGAAAATAAACACCTAGGAGATCATATTGATTGACATAGATTTAGGATATCGTTGGTTATTGCTCTATATCTTAGGACAAAATGATTGTGAATAGTTGAACTCTGCTTTGCAGCTTGTGGTGAAATTTGTTAAAATGAAATTTGGGGCCAGTTGGAGGTGCCAGTGGAATCAGAGATGAGGCAGGCGATTGACATTGTTGGACCTCTTGGCGTTGCTGAATTGGGGCTATTGGGTCGGGTTGATTGGGCGGGGTAAATGGGTAGATGGTTAGGTTATTTCAGATCGTGCCACATGTCTTACTAAAAAGGTATGTTAGTTGTGGGGACAAAAATATTAAAATAGGTAACGGTAGGGGTGGATAGTGAAGGAAAGTATAACGGAGGTTACTAATGACTCATTTCTGACAGTAAAGGGGCAGATCTGATCCTTTTCCGTATAACCTAAGTTGCCCCGACACCGCAGTTTAGGTGCCGCACCCGTGTCAACACGACACTAGTATGGGTGTGGGACCGTGGGTATGGGATCCGTACCAGATGTGGTCAAACAATTTTGGATACTTTGACCACGACAAACGAAAAAATTCGAGATGAAATATAATTTTATTCCCGAAATCAGAACCAAAACTAGGGTAATTTGAAGAAAATATCATACCTTATCTAGGAAATCAATCATTTACTTATCTACAAGTTGAGAACAAAAAAATTCACATTTTACAAGTTATATGTAAGTATTCCACAGATATTGTTATAAATTATTTATAGCTGGATCCAAGCACCCATATCCGTATTAGGATCCATATCCCCAAATTTTAGAATTTGCAATTTTGAAGGATCCGACCTCTGAATCCGCACCTGTGTAGGACACCCGCACCCGTGTCCAAGCAAATTAGCATATAATATAGTAATATGTAGTAACGTACAACTTTAATATCCTCGCGAATCCAATGAAAATGTTCCGTCATGGGTATGCTAGTGTCTATTCATTCAGACCCCATCAACGAACAATATAAAACAAAAGTACACAGAACAAAATTGATGCCTGCATATTTCATAAAAGATGCAGACCACCTCCCACCGCCTCATCCCCCTCAGGACACTCCAAAGAACACTTGAAAATATCAGCCTAGTTCTTTTTACATAAAAGAGGTCGAACATTAGATCAGTTGCCATTTCATCATATCTCAGTTTTCATTTCCTAAGTAATGTCTTCTGTATGTATGGGGAATCTTGAATCAGCACAAGAACTGACTATTTCACATTAAACATTTACAACAACATTACTTAAAAACACAAATGCAAAACCTCCTGCATCTTTTTGGCTGTCACTTATTCTAGGGACTTTGCATTAAGCTGATTATGCCAACAAGGAGGAAAGTGAGTTCTGCGGGTCATAAAAAGAAACAAAAGGCTGCGACCATCAAATAGTTATAGCTGGCTCATGTGCGTTTTATCCCTGCATAGCAGTGAAACCCCCTCCCCCCAAGGAAACAAACTTTTCTGTAGTCCATAATCACAAGAAACTCAGAAAAGAGAAGAATAGGTAAAATAATAGTGACATATATATATATATATATACACATACATAATATGCTTATAATATAACATGTGTGTGTGTGTGTGTTCAAATCTGTCTCTAGATCAAGGCTCAAAAACAGTTAAAAGTAAAAACCTGCCCAGTGTCGAACATATTGCAGACGTATATGCCAAAGTCACGTTGAAGCCACACAATATCTCGATCAGCACCATGCATCACCTAGTAAGTAAAGTGCTGTCACAATAATGCTTTGTCAAATACAGAAATGACATAAGATTCAGAAACTTACCTTTTTCTTCGTGTGGTCCTTAAAAACATCTCTTAGATATGGGCCAATATGAACGCGAAGCTTCAGAGTGTCAACAACAAAATCTTCAGTTCTAGTGGATATTTGCATCAAGCATGTCAATCCTTGAAAAGATCTATATTGATTATGCTCCAAATCAACCTAAACAAAGACAGATCATAAGAATTAACATCAGGCCCTGGAAACATGTAATATTGGTTCAGACACACAGTAATAATGCTAAACTAATCATTCTTGCTTCAAAGTATTATTATCCTCCTTCCCCATCTGTGTGCTGGAAGTGGAAGGTAAGAAGTGCATACAGCAAACACTCGCACAGCTCTTACAAGAATGAAGTGCTTAAACCCAGATTACCATAACAGCTTTTCCAAGAACCCGTGACTACAAAGGATGTCATGAAGGAGAAGACAACAGAAATCATATAGAGAGTTTCAGAAGCTTGCATTCATCTGTATTTGCTGCTGAAATGAGTAGTTAGTTGCAAAAAAAAAAAAAAAATGTCTGCGTCTTCATGTTGTATTTCACTGTCTTATAGAAAGGAAAATTGCACAAGAGGGGCACCATGGAGGTCCAATACTTCTACAAAATACAGAACAAAAACCCAATAAAACATTAAAATTTTGCATGCCTTTATTTTCTCCATTTCTCTTACTTATAGCATATTCTGTAAGTTCCAACTTTATGATAGTTTTGTAAAATTAGTAAGTCCTGGACTGTGCAAAAAATTCTCAAAGATAACAGGTTGGTTCTTTTCTAGAATCAAATTATAAAATTCCTTCTTAAAAAGAATCAATATAAGATACCCACCTACAATTAATTTATGACACTCGCACCTGGTGGATTATCAAGGTGCGCGCAAGTTGGCCCGAACACTGCTATCAGTAGAAAAAATATTTATATAATTCTCATACTTGTTTGTTTTGTATCCCCCCAATTCTAAAAGGTTTTTTCTCTCCACACACATAATTTCTCCACCAACTTTGTAACAAATATCATATTTCAGGCTATCCTGATAATAGAACAGATCTAACAAATATCATAGGAGCAACTTCCCAAGTACTTTTTTTACCTAAAGTTATCAACTTGATAGAAAACTTATCTACAATGTAATGCAATACCAAATTATGTCTAGCATATTTTAAAAAAAATCAGCAGTATAGTTTCTACAGACTTTTTTTCTCACCAATCCACACACTTATTGCACCACTAAGCAATTTAAACTTTTAATCTTAATTGGACTTTTCTTAGATACATTACATGCCAACCAAATCTAGCAAGATCATCAAAGTTAGCTTGCATTTAAATGACAGACAAAGCAGCATATTCCATCTGACCTAAAATTTAAGATTTATATTCTGAAACATTTGTCTTCTTCTATCTAACAACAATCAGAAACTTCAGTTTTCTTCTCCGTGTCAAACGGCAAGTCAAGCTATGCATATAGGTATATGCATTGCTGCATGGGGGCTTTGCACTAAATTGTAAGAAGTAATTTGCAAGGTAATAAGCTTTGAAATAATACAGAAATCAACATAACATCTCATCCAGAAATAGCTTTTGAGACTTCAATCTTCAAGATGCAGATTATGCATGCTGAATTTGTTTTGCCATCTCTAGAAAATTATTTAGCTTACTACAATCAGCTATGCACGAGCATAGCTAATGTCTTGTACTTGCTAGTCCAAAATAATGCTAAAATTAGGCAAACAACACACAGTTTTTAAGTAGATCAAATATTCATATAGCATCCTCAAAAACCAACAAAAATAAGAAACTATAGTCAGAAGTCTACCGCAAACTCATCCGCAGCACGCAACTTAGCTGCTAACTGCTTCAGATCTTTGACCTCTTCCACAAACTTGAATGGGGTAATCTCCAATGGAGGAGGTTTGACAGGCTCAATGATGCCAGCACTCTCAACAAAGTCTGAGGGAGCAAACTTTTCCTGCATTGCATGGCTAGAGAAATTAGCACGCAAATCTTTGTTTAGTTATTTATTTGAGATTATGTCAACAACTTAAGAAGATGGAGAAAAATTTTGCTTAGGCTTTGGAGTAGGAACACACATTGGTAAATGAACATGTACTAGGATACCAACCTAGCAGCACATATCGCGAACCCACATCATGGATAACTTACACTACACCATTAAAAGCATTGGGTGATATTTAGATGTCCACTTTAGTTTATCAAAACTAAACAACAACTTTCTCTAGTTTGACAAACTATACAAGAACTATATTCTAACTTAATATTTCCTTGCACAAACATCCCTAATTGTTATTAGGATGTTAAAAACAATGCTATCATCCAAAAGTTTTGTTCCAATTGTACACTTAATATTATTGTATTTATCAAAATATTGAAGGAAAATTTAAGTAACAAAAATGTGACACTCTTTATTTATTTTAGCTGCAAAACAAAAGCAAATAGCTAATCTACTTCAAGATTAAAGCGTAATAGTTATCACTATTCTGTAAGGATTTTTCTAATTTTATTTGCTTTTTCATTGACAGACAAAAATTGCCTTAAAAAACCAAAGTTGCTAAAAATCAGCATCACTTAGTCTTGCTTAGAGGTTCTCAAATTTCTCAAACTAGAAACGAGGTCCATCAAGTTTTACTAAACAAGAGAGCTCTACAAACGTATAATGTATTTTCTATGAACAAAATAAACCTCAACAAAGATTTCAAGAGATCTGTAAGGGACCCGATCGGCCAAGAAAACAATGAGGAACTATACCATTAATTAATGTGGAAGAAAGGTGAACAAATTCAAAAAGAGAACTAACCAGAGGATGCATAAACCTGGAACCATCGTCGCTCCTCTGCAACCAAACATGCTGAAAAGGCTGGTTTTTGTTGTTAACAATAATTTTATACTCGTCCTGCGGCCTCGGGATGCTTGGTATATGAAACGGAATCTTTGGCTTCACTTTTGTCGCCACTTTCACCCCCTTCTCCTTCTCCAAGCTACTTACATTACTATTATGCTCTACTTTCCTATTCTTCTTCCGACTTACCAATTGAAACCCGTCCTCCATATTCTTCACGCCACTCTCCTCTTCTTTCTCTCTCAACAACCTAAACTCATCCAAGGATGATGTCAGTTGCTCAAACACGTTGTCGTTTATGTTGCCCAGCCAATCTCCGGTTTCCTCGTCATCCGGATCCTCCCCCGGAAACGACATGGATTTCCCCCATAATTGCGACAATGCCCCGACTCTCTCCAAGATTTCCTTGGAATTCTTGTCGATTTCTGAAATGGGGGTCCTGAATTCGCTGAAATTGTTGTAGAAATGAAAGTCTCTATCGGTGGGTATTCCTCTTGAAGAGCCAGACAGTTTTCCAATGGTAGATGGCAACGGACCACTTGTGATTTTGCGTAACGTATTCTCGGCCTTCTTGGAGGTATCTTCGTCAGATGAATCCGTCTCCATTGGTAGATGCCCCTTTAGAGATTAAGAAAAAAAATGGGGCTTCCTTCCTTCTTCGTTTTCGGGTATAGGATTGGATTTAAGAACTGAGAATTACCATTGATGACATAGGGGTTTTGGCTTTAGGGTTAGGGTTTTAGAGTGTGTTTTCTGAATGTTTCAAATTGGACATGGTGGACACCTATAAACTACTCACTAGTGCTACCGGTTAGAGTTTGAGTAATTTTACACTAGCTTTGTAAGAGCTTGGATGGTGGTGTATCCTATCATATTCTATTCTATTGTATTGTATTTTTTATAAATATAATATTTTATAAATTGTGTCGTTTGCTTTCGTTTCATGATATCACGTACCAGCAATATTAAGAATAAACTTGCAATATTATAAAGAAAAATTATGATACAGGAAAAAATTAGTATTTTTTATGAATATAATATTTTATAGATTGTGTCGTTTGCTTTCGTTTCATGATATCACGTACCAGCAATATTAAGAATAAACTTGCAATATTATAAAGAAAAATTATGATACAGGAAAAAATTAGTATTTTTTATGAATATAATATTTTATAGATTGTGTCGTTTGCTTTCGTTTCATGATATCACGTACCAGCAATATTAAGAATAAACTTGCAATATTATTTAAAAAAATTATGATACAGAAAAAAATTATTATATAAAAGGTAGGACAAATGAAAAAATAAAATTATTTAACAATATTAAGAATGAGATTTAACAATATATCGGAAGAATCATGTATAAAGCTAGCTAGTATGAGCAATGTAAATACAGTAAACAACTATGGTTATTTTGCAACATCCCACAGTTTCAATCCCAATGGGATGGCTGTGAGATGTCTATGTAATAGTACTTAGTTTTTTAATAAAATTTCATGTTTACAATTTTTAAAAAGGGTGAGATTGAGAGAAAAAGACAAGGTAACGACGCGACCACACCAAATCGGTCGTTACATAAAGTGGCACACTTCGTCGTTACATAATGACAGAATTAACGATACGATACAATAAAATTTAAGTAACAATCAATACAAACATCGTATATAAAGTAACAATACGATACGATACAGTAGGTAACAACCATCCAAACAAGTTGTAAGGCTTCTTATTAGCTGACATAATTAAACAAAACTATTTAGTGGGCGTTTGGACATAAGAATTGTATTTCGAGCCCAAGCCCCTTTACTAGGTTGGGCGCTTGAGCGCATCTTTCTCATATCGATCAAGGCTTTCCTTGAGTTTGAAATAAGGGGCAAGAAGCAAGGGCGTAGCAGCTGCGCGAAGTTGCGCCTTAGCGCATCCGTTTTCTTGCAAGAATGCTAATGTGCGACCTTACGTTTTCTTCCGCTTGCTATGCAGTACGAGCCTCATACAGAGTCGCGCTCCTTTAATATGATGAGAAGAAGGAGGGCCGGCCTCTTTTCCGTACCAATCCTTATTTACTACTACATTTTTTTTGGGGTGTATAGCTCAAATTCCAAAAAAAAACTGGAACAAAAAATTCAAGTGAAATGGTATTTGAAAATTAGTGGGCGTTTGGACATAGAATTGTATAATTTCGAAAAAAGTACAAAAAAAAATCAAAACTGAAAATGGTATTTGAAAACTAGAGTTGTGTTTGGACGTGACAATAATTTTGGGTTGTTTTTGAAATTTTGTGAGTGATTTGAGTGAGAATTTTAAAAACGTTTTTTTGGAGTTTTTTCAATTTTCGAAAAAATTAAAAATTCATCTTCGAGTGAAAATTTAAAAATCTATGGCCAAACACTAATTTCGGGAAAAATAATTTGAAAAAAAAGTGAAATTTTCTTATGTCCAAACGGGCTCTTAGAGTTGTGTTTGGACGTGAATATAATTTTAGGTTGTCTTGAAGTTTTGTGAGTGGACTATGTGAAAGTTTTGCAAAACAGCTTTTTGGAGTTTTTTCAAATTTTTTAAAAATTTCAAAATTCATCTTCAAGTGAAAATTAGAATTTTTAAGGCGAAACAATGATTTCGAAGAAAAATGAAAAGTTTTCGAAAAAAAGTGAAAAAATTCTTATGTCCAAATGGGCTCTTAATTTGCCTACCCATTTATTTTTTTAACCCGTCAAATTAGTAGGCGTCATGACATAAGAATTATAAAATTCCAAAAATTGGTAGGAAATTTTTTCAAGTGAAAATGCTATTTGAAAATTAGAGTTGTGTTTGGACATAAATTTCAGTTTGCGTTGATTTGAAGTTTTGTGGGTGATTTGAGTGAAAATTTTAAAAAACAGCTTTTTAGAGTTTTTCACATTTTCAAAAAATTTCAAAATGAATCTTCAAGTGAAATTTGAAAAATTTTATGAACAAACGCTGATTTCGGGGAAAAACAAAAAAAAATTGGGAAAAGGGAAAAAAAATTATGTCCAAACGGGTTCTTAATTAACTTTACTAAATGGATAATTTCCTCTTTTTTCTTTTTTTCTTTTTTGTTTCTATGCTTCTTTTCCTTTTTCATTCTTTTAGGCTTCTCTTTTTTCCCGTTTTCTTCTTCTTTTTTCTCCTTTTTCTGTTCATTATTTTTTTTTGCCCAAATCATATTATTATCATAATTATTTTTACCATAATTAAATTTCACACACAATAATTGACTCCTTCTCTTTTGTTTATTTACCATAAGCATATGACAAAGTCCCGAGAGAGGTGCTCTGCGATGCCTGGAGACTAATGGGGTACCAGTAGCCTACATTAAAGTTATGTTCATATGTATGATGAACTTAAGACTCAGTCTAGAGCAGCAGGAGGAGACTCAAAATACTTTTCAGTTATGATGGGGTTGCACCAGAGATCAACTCTTAGTCCATTTCTATTTTCCTTAGTGATGGACGCATTGACGAGACACATTCAATGTGAGGTGTCATCGTTTATGTTATTTGCCAATGATATAGTTTTAATTGACGAGACGCGTGGTGGTGTTAACGAAAGGCTTGGGAGCTGCTCGCCTTCCAAGGTGCCGAGCTTGTATGATCCGTTGCCGACCACCCCCAGGACACGGTACGATCATTTCCAGCTCGGACCTAGCTTTCCCTCGTTAGGGTTCCGGGTGTTCAAAGTGACATTTCTTAGGACTAAGTCCCCGACTCCAAAGTATCGGAGGTTCTCTCCTGTTATAGTATCTCTCAATCCTTTGCTTCTGCGCGGCCATTCGAACCAGCGAAGCTTCTCGCTTCTCATTGAGTAATTCGAGGGTTATGGTCATTGCCTCATTGTTCGAATCCTCCGCGGCATGTCAAAATCTGGCGCTTGGTTCCCCTATCTCGACTGGTATTAAAGCTTAGGAGTCGTACACCAGAGAGAATGGCGTCTCCCCTGTACTTGTTTTGGGAGTGGTTCGATATGCCCATAGAACTTCGGGCAAAATCTCTCTCCATCTGCCCTTTGCACCTTCCAACTTCTTCTTCAAGTTCTGAATGATAGTTTTGTTTGTGGATTCGGCCTAGCCATTGGCGCACGGGTGGTAGGGCGTCGATAAGATTCTTTTGATTTTGTGGTCCTTAAGGAACTGTATTACTTTACCCCCTATGAACTGCTTTCCGTTATCGCAGGTTATTTTGGAAGGGATCCCGAACCGACATAGGATGTGGTCCCATATGAAGTTGATGACTTCTTTTTCTCTTATCTTCTCGAAAGCCTGAGCTTCCACCCATTTAGAGAAATAGACAATCATAAATAAAATGAATCTGGCTTTACCTGGCGCGGTTGGTGTTGATACCCAATTTTTTTCTCAAATTATTTTAAATTTAGCATATATACCTTCAAAATCAAATTTTTATAACAATTAGTATTTTTCTATAATTTTCTCATATTTTTATTAATTTTTATTAATTTATTTTAATTTATCCAGTATTTTCATCTCTAATAATTAATCATAAATTTTATTACAAATGATTTCAAAACCATTTCTTGATTTAATATATCATTTTTGATCCTATTGAGGCCAAATTATTTCACAATTAGCCGAATTGGCACCATTTGGCTATAATTGCAATAACTTTGCAATTATAACCTAATTATATATTTTATGCTATTTTTACTCAATAATTAGTCATTTGTATTTTAAATACTAATTAATCACTTTAATTTAATTTATTAAGCATCAATTCATTTTTAACTATTTTTATAAATTATTTCTCTATTTTTTATGGGTATTTAACAATTAGTCACTTTTAACTTTAATTCTAGCCTAATTAACCCGGACTCCTAACCCATTTAACTAGCCCAACTACCCAGCCCAGTCTTTATAAAATACCCGTCCCAAGCACCCTTTGATCTATGCCGTTGATTAATTCAAACCAACGGCCCAGATTAAGTTTTGCCTTAATTAACTCCTAAACGACTACCCCCCTTTCATTTCCCCCGTTTCACTTCTCACTCATCTCTCTCTGAATCCTCTCACCTCTCTCTAGAACCTTCGTCTCTTGAGCCCTCACCTCTCTTCACCGGCCACCTCATCGCCGGAAACCATGAAGTTTCCACCTCTCATCGACCTTATGGCTCCATCCTTCACACATGTGTCACCGGTGGAGGTTCTCAAGTGATCCTGAGGCTGTTCACTCCCATCTCTGGTCTCATGCCATCTTTTTCGGCCACCTATGGCAGTTCGAGTAAGATCTCTATATTTTTCGGCCAAAGGCCGGTGATATTTTAAGCTTTCTTCTCCTTCTCTAGGTTTTCTCTGGAAATCCTAGCTTTAAGATCTTCCGATCTTTCTAGATCTGTAATAGATCTATGTGTATCTTAAGGTTTTCACATGTTTTCTTCCAAAAATCTCATGTTTTATGAACGATTTCTTCATCTTTAAAAACTAAGGTTTCTTAACCCCTTTCAAAACATTTTATCTTCTGATTTTTAGTACTAACCTATGATTCTCAATATGATTTTAAACGTTTGCTTAAGTCTTCTCTTTTGCCCGAGTTATTCTGTTGAAACCCCCAATTTTAGGGTTTTGAGTTCGTCTTGCTTGCTATGTTTGGCCAATCTGTATGTTTCTCATGAACCTTCTGGACTTTCATGAATGTCCTATGTGTTCTATGCTTCTTGCTCTAATTTGTGGTTAGGGTTTCTGAATCTCTATTATTCCTCTACTTACTTGTAAGGTTTCTCTGATTTTCGTGCTATTTATTGTTTAGTAAGTCTGATTATTCGTTTAATGATTGTTCACCTAATACTCTCTACTGATTCTGTGCATTTTTTCGTAAAGCTGTGATATTTTCCTTGAATCTATGATTTTGTGTATGCTCCTTAGAATTCTGTACTGATTTTTGAATTGTTTCCTTTTTTGTGTGATACTTTCCTTGATTAGTCTTGATTCCTTGTGATTTCAATTTCATTCGAGATTCCCTTGATTAAATTTTAGAATTAAAATCACACTCTGCCTTATTTTAATGTGTACGAAGATGTTGTCAATATTTTTCATATACTTTTCTTATTTGAATTATTCTGTATTTAGTCTTCACTACATGCCATATGCTTTACTATTCCTATTATGGTAAAAATCAGTTTATAATTGACCATTTTCTTTGTTTAACTCTGATTGTACCCGCTTGAACTATGACTCCATAATTAAAGGGAGTACATGTCTTTAATTGATTCTGATTGAGTATTATTCCCAAAACTGTGATTAAATTAATACTCATTACATTATTTCTCTACTCGTTTTCAAGCTATAAATACCTCTACTCTCATTAGCATGACGGACGAACAATTACACTGTTCTGAACTCTCTCTTACACACATACATACTCTCTCTTGTTGTTCTTGATCTTTACTTGATATTCTCAGTCGGCTGCAAGCCAAGTCTGAGAAACTACACACTCTACTGCTCTACACTATATTGTTCTGTACTATACTACTCTTCACTCTACTACTCTGCACTTATTCTCTCATTTAACTGGTATGTTTTCAGTTTAACTTACAACATCCAAAACAATATGTTTCTGTTTGTCTTGCAATTCCTTTTGGTTCTCTTATGCTTCTACTTGTGGTTCTGCTGTTTACCTTGCAATTAACATGTTTATTATGTCTATGTGATTTTCCTTTCCCCTCTAGTTCAGCATGTCTATTGCTTTCTTACATGTTTCACTACAATTCTGCCTTACCCCTAATTCCCAGCACATTATAAGCACATGACACCTAGTTACTATATAATATTGAACCCTTCCCGTAAACTGTGATGACCCAAAAGGTCATCTTACATAATTTAAGCTGTATCTGTGTTTCGAGGCTCCG
>ML295184.1:0-10416 GCA_005239495.1 Nicotiana undulata
CCGCCTCTGAGTCTGGTCCATCTATCCAATAGCTTTTGCGGCTCGCCGACCGCAAGTGGTTTGGGCTCAGTTATAGCTGCTGCAACTGACTGAGCTCCCTCTACGAGTAGTGTGCCCGGGGTCTGATATACGACAGCTACATGCCCTGGAGCATGAGTGGTAGGGGTCGGTGCTCCGTCTCCCCCCTGGGATGCTGCTGGGTCTACTAGAACAACTTGATTCATAGAATCTATAAACCGCAACATACGACCCATGACCACATGAAATCCTGGTGCAGACATGAAATCCACTGGGGCTGGCTCTGCTGCAGGCACCTCGCACATCTCCTTAATAACAAGTGTCACAACGCAGAATCCTAATCCGGGTCGTGATGGCGCCCAACAACGGGGTTAGGCAAGCCAACACAAATAACACTAAGTGTTACCCTTCCCATCTAATTAAACAAGTCAATATTTACAAATTTTAAACAGTTAAACCTGATGATAGCTTGACATAGAAATAAAGCATATGCATGCCTGTACAACCCAAACCCAAAATATATATACACTACGCGTGTGTGCCAGGAACTAGTGTCACGAGTGTCATGGGAAACTACTGAATATACAATGACTACAATATATACAGAGTCTCAGTCTGAATGAAATGGACAGAGAATATAACAAAAGAACTCCCGGGTGCTGCTAGGAAGTCGCCGGGAAAGCAGCTCACCGTGAAGTATGACCACACTATCAATATCTAGCACCGGTATGATAATCAGACGTACCAGCCTTCGGACCTGTACAGTCAAGTACAGAAAAGAAAGAAAGTGCAGCATGAGTACATATTAAATAAATATGTACCCAGTGAGTATCCCACCTAAACTCGAAGAAGTAGTGACGAGAGGTCGACTCGATACTCACTAAGGTCCAACAGTAATAACATATGATAGAATATAATAAAATACAGTAGGCATGTCAGAGAATAAGAAACAAGTACATATCAGGAGCAGAAATCCAAACAACTACTGAACTAAACAATAAGGTAAGACCACCGAACGAAACAATAATCACAAATTCTTAGATACGCCGTGGCGTACGGCCCGCTCCCATAAGGTACCTTCTAAACTCGCTGTGGCGTACGTCCCTATCCCATGTGTATATCACAATTATTCCTCAACACTTCCGTGGCGTACGGCCCGATCCCATATATATATATCACAAATACTTCTCAACACTGCTGTGGCGTACGACTCGATCCCATATATATTCAATTACTTTTCAACACTGTCGTGGCGTACGGCCCGATCCCATATATTTCAAATATTCCTCAACACTGCCGTGGCGTACGGCCCAATCCCATATATTTCACAATTTCTTTTCAACTCTGCCGTGGCGTACGACCCGATCCCATATAGACATAATCACTCTCAAACTTGTCGTGGCGTACGGCCCGATCCCAATATCTTACAACACTTACTTTCCCTAACAAATTCCTTTCCATTCAACAATTTTCCATAAAGCCTCAGAGGAACAACACTATACAAAACATAATCTCATAGTACACATGGCGTCACAATAAGTCATATAAAGCATTACAAGGAAAAACATATCAGGCATTACGAGAAAAGCATATAAGGAATTACGAGAAAGCATACAAGGCATGATGTGGGCCTAACTACACAGACATAACAATAATAGCCGCTACGTACGGACTCTCGTCACTTGGCGCGTACGTAGCCCCCAAACAATTTACACATAGCTATACATCACCTATGGGGACAATTCCCTCTTACAAGGTTAGAAAGGAGACTCACCTCGTGTCGAATCTACCCCTCGGACCACAATTGCGTCAGAAACTCCGAACTCTACACCCAAGAACTCGCAACTAGCCAAAAGGTATGCAATAATATCAATGCATGCACAAAGCGGGAAGTTATCCTAGTTATTCGATAAAATTGCTATTCTTGAAGAATTCCCAAATTCCAACCCCGGTCCCGCATGATCAAATTCCGAAAATTCTCGAAGGGATCACTCACCCATAGCCTAAGGATCATTAAGGTGTGATTTCTACTTGAATTCATGGCCTACAAAGGAAAATCACAAAATCCTCAAGAACCCTAAATTACTACCTAATTCTATGATTTTAGATAATATCGTAGTGAATTTAACTAGGAATTAATGTTTGAAACTAGTAAAACTATGGAATTTACTTACCTCAATAACAGTGGTGGGAGGTTCCTTGAAGAGCTCTCTAAAACATTGAGGAGGAAGATGAAAATGGAGGAAATATGCTAAGTCTCGTATTTAATAAAACTGCCCAGGGATTCCTTAACTGCGATCTCGACTAAGGGCATGCGATCGTGAAGGCCAACTGGCCAGACCTCTGCGATCGCGGCAGAGGTCTTGCGATCGAGAAGGCCAACTGGCCAGACCTCTGCGATCGCGAAGAACAAACTCACCCGGCCCAGATGCGACTCAATGCGATCGCGAGAAAAGGTTGCGATCGCGAAGGAGTGGAACCCAGACCTCTGCGATCGCAAAAGGGAGGTTGCGATCGTAGAGAACAATCAACAGCCCAACAAAACCCTTCTCCGCGATCGCAACCCACCT
Source organism: Nicotiana undulata (assembly GCA_005239495.1). NCBI lineage: Eukaryota > Viridiplantae > Streptophyta > Magnoliopsida > Solanales > Solanaceae > Nicotiana > Nicotiana undulata. Next base: position 2,589 of record ML295184.1, read on the forward strand.
TCATCGATCGCAGAGAAGGAAACCAGATAGCAGAAATTTCTTGTTTTTCTAACTTAGCTCCCGGGGGTCTAAAACACACCCGATCCCCTCGGGACCCCATTCAAAAGCACCGGCAAGTCTGTATTCATGATACGGACTCGCTCGAACTTCTGGAACATGAAAAACAACAACGAAACTCAAAATTCAACCCCAAAACCAAATTGAATCAAAACTTAAGAACTTGAAATTCTAGAATTCACTTCAATGCATTGTACCGGTCTATACTACTCGGAATGATTTCAAATTTTGCAGACAAGTCATGAATGACATAACGGAACTATCCTCGGTCTCGGAATCTTATTCGGACCTAGGTAACATAAAATCACATTTCAAGCAAAATTTCAATTTCTATGAAAATCCTCAAAACTTCATTATCTCTAAATTTCCCATTTTGATCCGAAACCCATCAAATCAAGTCCGTTTCTTACCAAATTTCACAGATAACTTAAATAACACATATTGAACCTATTCCGGGCTCCGAAACCATAATACGAGCCCGACAGCACAGGTTTCACATCAAGGTTCATTTTCATAAGCCCTTAATATTTTTATAAAACAATTTTCTTTAAAAATTCATTTCTCGGACTTGGGTCCTCGGAATTCGATTCCGGGTATACGCCCAAGTCCCATATTTTCCTACGGATCTTCCGGGACCGTCAGATCACGAGTCCGGGTCTGTTTACCAAAAACGTTGACCAAAGTCAACTTTATTCAATTAATTATCATAAATTCAACTCTTAATCAAGTTTTCACATAAAGGCTCCCCGGCTGCGCACGCACATCGAGGTGAGATTAACGGAAGCTTTCGGGGCCTTGCAACACAATCACAATTAGATTTACATAAGATGACCCCTTTTGGGTCATCACAACAAGATCCTCCACTAGATCCACTGGTGACACAATTGAAGCAACTCTAGGACGCCCTCGTCCTCTACCACGAGTTGGAGCCCTCTCTCGGCATCTAGCAACAGGGGAAGCAGTTGCTTCACGGTCGGGTTCAACTATCCGGCGCGTTCGAGAAAGATACTTAGAACAACATCAACAACTCCATAAGAGATGAAAAAAGTGTAGTTTTCTAAAACCTGCACAACATTAAATGCACCATAAGAGATGAAGAAAAAGTAGTTTCCTAACACCCTATAGCCTCTCAAAGATAAGTACGGACGTCTCTGCACTGATCCGCAAGAATCTATGAGGCCTGCTGATGACTTCTGAGACCTACGTGAACCTATTGCTCTGATACCATATTGTCACGATCCGATTTATCCTATAGGCTGTGATGGCGCCTAGCGTTGCCACTAGGAAAGTCAACGGTGAACTAGCCATGTATTTATTTATTTATATATTTTTTATTATTTCAAAGTAGATGATTTTTATTTATTAAATAAATAAGAAGTGGAAAATTTGATAAATTAAAGAGCAAAAAACTAAAAGAACAAGCATGGTGAAATAAATACTCAAAATCCATCAAGTGTCTACTAGCATGTGTCCAAGACCCGGAGTCACAAGTGTATGAGCAACTAGTAGAATATACAAAACACCTAAGCTATTGTCTAAAATGAGATAGACAGAAAGTAAATACAATAGAGAGAGATGACGGGTGCTGCAGAACGGATTCAGAGAGCAGCTTACCACTATGACTCAGGATAACGGGGGTGCACGCCTAAATGAACACCAGATGCACCTGCCGCAGATCTTTCACGGTTAGTGCAGAAGTATTGAATGAGTACATAAACAACATGTACCCAGTAAGTATCCAGTCTAACCTCGAAGAAGTAGTGACGATGGGTCGACATTGACACTTACTATGGGCCAACAATAAAAATACAGAAATTCTAAATAGGGATGGAATATGTAAATAATAATAATAACATAAAAGCAAGCAGTGAATAAATGATTCGTTAACTAATAGTAATTTCCAAAAATCTCCAACTAACACATACTAACTCCAAATCAATTTCGGGACAATAAATAAATTACAACTCTCAAGTGATGAAAATAATATCAATTGTATTCGGTCTCCAAGCATTAACACGCACGATCTATGCTGAGGTCGCACGCCCTGATCCAAAATAATGTGTACACCGCCGAGGGTCGAGCGGCACAAACCATAGATGTATCTATTATATTACCGAGACGTTCGGCGCGCTCCATGGGAAGAGAGAATACTCTATGATCAACCGATTAAAAGTTATCACAAGACTAATACACAAGGAAGCACAATTTCTATTAATGGCCAATAACCTGCCAAAACTCAAAGTAAGTGAAATCCGGCCTTTAGGAATCTTTTATCAAGTTTCAATATAATTTAGGCACTTATGTTAACAAGTAGAGTGCAAACAATACAAGTATTTCATGATGCGGATCCTAAAACTTCCCAGACTTAAGCATGATTAGAATCTACGCACCGACTCTCGTCACCTCGTGCGTACGTAGCCCCCACAATTAGAAGCAAATAGTAATTTAAAACACATAATGGGGTAAATTAGCTTTTACAAGGTTAGACAAGAGACTTACCTCGTCTCAAAGCTCACTTCCGACCCACGAGGTCACTCTATAGTCTCAACTTGGTTCCGAACAATCCAAAGCTAGCCAAATTTTATATAAATTAATCAATATACAGTTATAACTTAATATTCTAGCTATTAGAGTAATTACCCAACTCAAATTGGAAGATTCTTAAAAATTCACCCCCGGGCCCACGTGCCCGTATTCCGGAAATGTTTTAAGATAAATGTTACCCATAACCTTACAAACTCAAATATATAATTTTCACCCAATTCCATACTCATTTTCGTGCTTAAATCCCATTTTATCAAAACCTAGGGTTTTTCAACTAAACCCACAATTTCTACATTTTATGTGTTAGAATCTACTAAAAACATGTCTTAAACTCATCTTGTATAGAGATTACTTAACACAAATTTCTAGGTGAAACCCTCTCTTCAAAGAGCTCTAAAATCGTCCAAGAAGTGAAAGAAATGAGTCAAAATAACCTAAGTCCCGACATTAAATGAACCTCACTGCCCCAACGATTTTCGCTTCTTCGAATCCTGAGACGCACATGCGATGCTGCTCTTGCAGAAAATCCATAGTAAGTGCAGCTCGAGCCCAGATTGCCTCCCTTTGCTTCTTCGGACGGGCTTTCACTTATGTGAACCCGCTTCTGAAAAAGGCTTGTCGCACATGCGACCCACGCCCGGCTGGCCTTGCTTCACACCTGCAGCCCCATCAACGCAGATGCGAGATCGCTTATGTGGAACCTCTCCGCCTCTGCAGACCACTAGTGACTCACCCCCAGGCCTCTTCTACGACAGCTCGCACCCGCGGCCAAATCACGCAGGTGCAGACGCACCAAAACTGGGGCACCAGCAATCCCTCATGCAATGTTTTTGAGTCTGATTCCAATCCGTTTCGCATCCATGGCCTCCGGGGCCCCATCCAATCTCACTCACACATCTAATAATATAATACGGACCCTCGCGCGATTGAAACACCAAAATAACTTCTAGAAATACGAATCAGAGACCAAAATGCATGAATCGAATTATGAAACTAAAAAACTTCGAGAAACACTTTCGCGCGTCCAATTCCTATCAAATCGACTCGGAACGACACCAAATTTTTCTTGCAATTGATAAATCACCATACAAAACTCCTCCCAGGCTCGGAATCCCAAACAGACCTCAATAACACCAAAACCTACTCCAAACCAAACTTAAAAAACTTGAAAAACCTTCAATGCGCCAACATTCAATATTAAGCGTCGAAATGCTCCCGGGTCATCCGAAACCCGATCCGAACATACGCCCAAGTCCAAAATCATCATACAAACCTATAAGGACCGTTAAATCCCAGTTTTTCGTTTACTCAAAATATTGACTCAAGTCAAACTTAACAATTTTAAGCCAATATTTAAGTGTTCTGATTTCAACCTGAACCATTCCAAACCCGAACTAACCATCCTGCAAGTCATAAAATAATAAAAGCACATATTGGGAGTCTTAATTAGGGGAACATGGACCAAGAAAGTTAAACGGCCAGTCGATTCGTTACACTATTAACATATATATGCGAATACCTTCTAATAAAGAATTAAAATGGTCATCTAATCATAAAGTAGACATGACCAAAACAATAAGTGCACTCATAATCTAAACGTGTAGTATGCCTCAAATCAAATTAAACAAGAAAAATAATAACGAATGTAAAATCATAAAATCAAGATTAAAATAGTGACTCTAAATTCAATTTCAAGTCCAGAGAACTAACCTTGAACTTAAAATTGTAACCTTGAATTTGCGAATATTTTTCTTGTTCGATCCAAACCAAGCCGAAACTTGTCAAATGGAACACAAATATCAACCACAATCTTCACAACAACAATTAAAACAAACCCTAAAAATCAATATAAAAATTTGCCTTAAAATAATCAAGTGAAATAATGAAATTCTAAACTTGTTCAAACATCAAGCCAAAAGAAGAAATCTAACAAATAAATTGCTTACCTAGTTGGAAAAGCGTTGGAAAAGAGAAAGTAACCGCGTCGGAGAAGGTGGGGCGCGACTGATTAACTGAAACATTGAAATAAAAAATTACTTAAAAAAAAACAAGAGATACGATAGACGGAGGGAGGAGAGAGAGAGAGTGGGAGAGAGAGAGGGAGAGGGAGAGAGAGAGAGAGAGAGAGAGAGAGAGAGAGAGAGAGTTACCGGAGGGACTGGTGAAGGGATGGAGGGACGGGGGTGGCTGAAGAAGAAAGAAAAGAGAAAGAGAAAGAAAGAAAGAAAAGGGGTCAAGATAGGGTTTTTTAAAATACTTTCTGATCATTTTGGTCGGAACTTTACTATTTATTTTTAATAAATTTAAAGATTCCGATTGAATCGGTCGCAAAGAAAAATTTAATTTTTTGCACTGATTCGATAGCAAATACGGTGAACGGTATAATTTTGACTTTTAATTAGAGGTAGATTCAGTCGGAAATTTGCTTCGCGAATTTTTGCGCCAATTGCTAAATCGATTCAACCCTAAGAACTTATGAACTTCTGAATTCCGAATCCAACGCTGATTCTTACCAAAACAACTTTGGTTGACCCCAAATTTTGCACACAAGTCATAATTGACATTACATACATGTTTTAACCTCCAAAATCGGGATCTGACCCTCATATCCAGAAAGTCCACTTCCAGTCAAACTTTCCAAATTCTTCCATTTTCTAACTTTTTCCAAATCACACCGGAACGTCCTACGGAGCTCCAAATCAACATTCGGACACACTCCTAAGACCAAAATCACCATACAAAGCTATTGGAATCATAAAAACTCTATTCAGGAGTTGTCTTCACGTAAGTCAAACTACGGTAAACTCCTACGATTTAACCTTCCAACTTAGGGACTATGTGTCCCATTTCACTCCTAAACTCACCCGAAACCAAAACCAAACACCCAGGTGATTCACGTAACCACAATATAACATAGAGGAAGCATAAATTAGGGGATCAAGGCAAAGATACTCATAACGACCAACGGGGTCGTTATATCCTCCCCCTTTTAAAATAAACGTTCGTCCTCGAACGAGTATAGAGACATACCTAAAGTGGTGAAAAGGCGAGGATAACGACTACACATATCATGCTTGGTCTCCTAAGTCACATCCTCGATCGGTTGACCTCTTTACTGAAGCAATGTTCTTCGACCTCAACTTTCGAACCTACTTATCCAAAATGGCCACCGGCTCCTCAACATAAGATAAATACTTGTCCAATTAGACTGAGTTGAAATCCAATACATGAGACATATCCCTGTGATACTTACGGAGCATAGAAATATGGAACACTAGATGAAATGCAGCTAGACTAGGTGGTAGTGTAAGTTTGTAGGCCACCTCTCCAACACTCTTAAGAACCTCAAAAGGTCTGATTTACCTCCCTTCTTCCCGAACCTCATAACACCCTTCATGGGAGAATCCCAGAGCAAGACCCGCTCCCCAACCATGAATGCAACATCGCGAACCTTCTAATTCACATAACTCTTCTGTCTGGATTGGACTGTACGAAGTTGATCTTAAACTAATTTAACTTTCTCCAAAGCATCCTGAACCAAGTCTGCACCCAGTAGCCTAGCCTCGCCCAACTCAAACCAACCCACCGGAGACCGGCACCGCCTACCATACAAAGCCCCATACGGGTCCATCTGAATGCTCAACTGGTAACTGTTTTTTTAGGCGAACTCCACGAGCGGCAAGAACTAATCCCAAGAACCCCCAAACTCCATCACATATGCACGAAGCATATCCTCCAATATCTGAATAATGCACTCGGATTGTCCGTCCGTCTGAGGGTGAAATGTTGTACTCAATTCCACACGCGTGCCTAGAGATGTTAGATACCAGCACGCCATGAAGCTTGATAAACTAACGAATATAAACCTGATCCAGCTGCTTTGAAGAATAATTAGTCACAACTGGAATGAAATGAGCTGACTTTGTTACGACCCAAAATCCACTAAAGGTGGCGATGGCACCAAACAAAGTCGTCGGGCAAGCAAACGGTGAATGATTAACTTAAGTACTCATTTTTAGTATTTTAAAATAACAATTTTCATTTAATTAAATAATATGAAATAGGACTTATAGGGTAAATGATAATATTTACATGAACTACAATAATAAACCACCCTTAGGAACCCCCAAAACCCGGTGTCACAAGTGCATGAGCATCAACTAGGAAATATAATAAATACAATATCTGTCTGGAGTACAAATTTGAAGGGAGAATATAAATAACTCTGATGGAGACTCTGCTGGTTCCAGATCGTGACATAAAATACAGCTCACGGTAATTCCCCGCAACAGTCGCACCTCTGCGCCCAAAAGACCACAAGACATATATGTACCTGCACAAAAATATGCAGCAAGTGTAGCATGAGTACGTAAAACAACACGAACCCAGTAAGTATCTAGCCTAACCCAGAGAAGTAGTGACGAGGGGCCGACATCGACACTTACTAGTGGTCCAATAAGACAGTTATAATAAGAAGTAAACAGATTTAGGGCATAGTAAACAAACGAAATATACAAGTGTAAAATATGTGATACAATCCTCCTCTCTACAATATGCTCAAGCTCTCAATTAGCAATTACCTCCTCAACCAGAGCATATATATATAATGGAACTTACCAGATAGGTAATCTTAATTCAAATCAGGATGACTCATATATACACTGACTTCATGTCAAATATTTCGCACGATTCCATGAAGGTATTTTATAGAAATGCCAAGGCGTACGGCATGATCCCATCATAATCTGTGCACTACCGAAGGTCGAACGACACAAACCATAGATGTTTCTATTATACTGCAGAGGCAAACGTCCCCGCTCCCATGAGAGTGTGTTACATAATCATGTTGAGGCGAACGGCCCAATCCCATTAGAATAAGAAGCTTTAACAGGTCCTTGATCCCATTCACAAATAAACGTGTGAGTTATAATATTAAGAAAAACCTTTCAATGAAAGCGCATAGCGCGGGAGAAATTCGTAAGAGGAATGCAATTATTCAACAGCTAATCATGAAACTCATCAAATCTCTACCATAGCAAGTCGATTACTCTATGCACGTCTAGTCTCAATTCGTAATGCGAAATAAAGGAATTAAACGAGCAAGGATAACCCTTATAATATAAGTATAGCATGGTGTGAACCTAAGTCTACCTGGACAATAACATGAATCTAGCTACGTACGGACTCTTGTCACCTCGTGCGTACGTACCCCCCCCCCCCCCCCCCC
>ML295184.1:10470-25744 GCA_005239495.1 Nicotiana undulata
CCTCGGGGCCTTTTTCCCCCTGCGGGTTCCCCCCCCCCCCCCCCCCCGCCACAACAAGTAACACCTATCAAATACATCACCTAGGGGCAGTTTCCCCCTCACAAAGTTAGACAGGAGACTCACCTCGCCCCAAAACTCCATAATCGTCTCCATAGCCTCTCTAACCCCTCAAACCAATGACCTTAGATCCAATACTAGTCAAATAAGGTGCAAACCAATCAAAATATACTCTAATGTCCATAATCAATCAATTTAAACAAATTCCCAACTTCGCTCGAAAAGTCACTAAAATCAACCCTTAGGCCGATGTGCCTGGATTCTGAAAAATTTCAAAGATAAACATTACCCATAATATTACTAACTCAAATATATAATTTATTCCCAATTCCATGCCCAAATTCATGGTCAAAAATCCAAAATACCTATTTCTAGGTTTTCTACCAAAATCCCAAATTTCCACTAATTTTCATGAATTTCCATGTTAAATCTGTATATAATCCAAGTTTTTAACTTGCAATAGGTAGGATTCACTTAGCTTGGGTTTCTTGATGAAAATCTCCTCTTGAAGCTCTTCAAAAATTGCCCAAACCAAGAGAGAAAATGAGTGAAATGGGCAGAAATCCTGACTTAAAAACAATCTACCCAGCCCCGTCCTTCTTCGCAATCGCGGAAAGACCATCGCGATCACGAAGGCCAAAGATGCATTGCGTCCAATTTCCTCTTCACGTTCACATCAGCTAAGCCACGCTCGTGATGCCTTAAGATCCTAGTGCTTCACGTTCGCGGTAGAAGTTTTGCGTTCGCGAAGGCTTAATGGCTCCAGGTCCCCCAGCTCCCTTCCCTTTTTGCGTTCGCGACCCTTGTGTCGCGTTCGCGTAGGAATTCTCTAGTTCTACTACGCATTTTCAACCTATGTTTTGTGTTAACCTAGAGAACAATACTCAGCCCAAAATATCCTCCTTCGCGAACGTGGGAGACCCTTCGTGTTCGCGAAGGAGGAAACCAGACACCAGCACCAGCAACTCCGCCAAATTTGGTCTGAAACCACCCCTAAACACACCCGAGGCCCCCGAGACCCCAACCAAACTCATCAACAAGTCTTACAACACAATACAGACTTAGTCGAGCCTTCAAATCACATCAAACAACGCTAAAACCACGAATCGCACAAGCTAAAACCATAAACTTCTACATTCGACGCCGAAACCTATCAAATCAAGTTTGTTTGACCCTAAATGTTGCATGCAAGTCATAATTGGCATTAAGCACCTACTTCCACTTTCGGAATCAGAATCCGACCTCGATATCAAAAGTTCCACTCCCAATCAAACTTCCCAAATAACTTCAATTTCCAACTTTCGCCAAATGACTCCGAAATGACATAAGAACCGCCAAATCCACATCTGGACGCACTCCTAAAACCTAAATCACCACAAGGATCTATTACCATGCTCGGAATGTCAAACAGACTTCGATAACATTAAAGTACACTTCAACCAAAATTTATGGAATTCCTCCAAAAATGCCAACTTTCCATAATAGGCCTCGAAATGCTCCCGACCGCCCTTTAATCAACCTGAACATACGCTTAAATCTGAAATTATTATATGAACCTATTGGAACCTTGAAATCTCGATTCTGAGGTCGTTTACTCAATAGCCAAACCTTATTCAATTCTTCCAACTTAAAGCTTCCGAAATTAGAATTTTCTATCTGAATCCACTATGAACTTCCCGAAATCCAATTTCGACCATATCCATGGTCGAACTACAATATCCACCAATATCCATTGTGGGATTCCAACTACAATATCCATGGTAATCCGCTTCCATTTACACTCTGGGATCTCTAACCTATGAAGTAATCCACCAGGCCACTGGTGTTCATACTTCCCTTACTGACAGTTTAGGCACCAAGCTATATATTCCACTATGTCTGCCTCCACTAATAGTATTGTCTCAACTCCTAATACATTTTGGCGGCACCCGGATGAATGGAGTACCGCGAACTGTGAACCTCCTGGAGAATCAACTTGTGCAAGCCATCTATAGTGGGCACACATAGCCTACCCTGAATCCATAATACACATGCATCCCTAATAGTGACCTCCTTGGCATCGCGTGCTGAACTATGTCCTTGAGGACAAGTAGATAAGGGTCGTCATATTGATGCTCTCTGATAGAGAAGACCGAGAGACCACACAATCCCAAGCTAAGCTCGGCTCAAAAACATCCAATATAACAAACTGGTTGGCCAAGGCCTGATCATCCAAGGCTAATGGCCTCTCTGCTACCAGTAGATATGCTAAGTTTCCCAAACTCTACGCCTTGCGACTTAAGGCAACATTCACCACATTGGCCTTCTCAGTATGATATAGAATGGTGATATCATAGTCCTTATGCAACTCTAACCACCTTCATTTCCGCAAATTAAGATCATTTTGTTTGAACAGATGTTGTAGACTCCGGTAGTCGGTGTAGACCTCACAAAGGACACCGTACAAATAGTGTCGCTAGATCTTCCAGGCATGAGCATTAGCTGATAACTCAAGGTCGTGGACAAGATAGTTCTTCTCATGTACATTCAGGTGTCTAGACGCGTAGGCAATCACCCTACCATCCTCCATTAACACCGTGCAGAGACTAATACATGACACATCACAGTACACACTAGAAGATCCCGAAACCGAATTCAACACCAATATTGGGGTTGTAGTCAATGCTGTCTTGAGCTTTTGAAAACTCACCTCACACTCCTCGGGCCACCTGAACGGAGCACCCTTCTGGGTCAGTCTGGTCATAGGTGCTGCAATAGACGAGAAACCCTCTACAAAACGACGGTAATACCCTGCCAAACCAAGAAAACTCTGAATCTCTATAGCTGAAGACGGTCTAGGCCAACTCTGCACTGATTTAATCTTCTTCAGATCTACCTTGATCCCCTCACTCGATATTACATGGCTTAAAATGCTACAGAATCAAGCAAGAATTTAAACTTTGAAAATTTTGCATGTAACTTTGTTTATATCAAGGACTAGAGAACGGTCCTCAAGTGCTGCTCATGATCCTCCCAGCTTTGGTACTACATCAGAATGTCGTCAATAAACACAATGATAAATGAGTCAAGGTAGGGCTAAAATACACTATTCATCAAGTCCATGAATATTTTTGGGGCGTTGATCAGCCCAAAAGACATCACAAGGAACTCGTAATGACCATACCAAGTCCTGAAGGCAGTCTTCGGGGTATCTGGCTCCCGAATCATCAACTAATGATAGTCTAACCGCAAGTCAATCTTAGAGAACACCCTAGCGCCCTGTAGCTGATCAAATAGGTCATCAATACGTGGCAATTGATACATGTTCTTCACTGTAACCTTGTTCAACTGGCGAAATCAATACACATACACATAGAACCATCCTTCTTCTCCACAAATAATACTGTAGCACCACAAGGCGACACACCGGGCCGAATGAAGCCCTTATCAAGCAATTCTTGCAACTATTCATTTTTACTCTTTCAAATCTGCTGGGGCCATACGATAGAGTGAAATAGAAATGGGTTGAGTGCCCGGTAACAAACCGATGCCAATAGCAACATCCCTGTCGGGCGGTATACCTAGAAGATCCGCCGAAAATACATCTAGATAATCCCTCACTACCGGAACTGATTCCACAGTAGGAGTATCAACACTGACATCCCTCACGAAGGCTAGATAAGCATTACCCCCTTCTAAACTATACGCTAAGCCTTTAGAAATGAGATAACCCTGCAAAAAACATAATCTAAAGCACTTCTCCCCTATAAATATGGTAATCCTTGCATAGCCAGCGTCACGGTCTTGGCATGACAATCGGGAACATCATGATAGGGCGACACCAAGTCCATGCCCAAAATAATATCAAAATCCACCCATACCGAGCAGCAATAGACCGACTATGGTCTCAAAACCACCAATAACAACTAAACACGATCGATACACACGATCAACAACAAAAGAATCTCTCACATATGTGGGTACATAGATAGGAGAACTCAAAGAATCACAGGATACACCATAATATGGAACAAAATAAGATGACACATAGGAATAAGTGGAGCCTAGATCAAATAAGACTGATGCATCTCTATGACAGACCGGAACAATACATGTGATGAATAAGTCAGATGCAACTGCCTCTGTCCTAGCAGGAAGAACATAATATTTGACCTGGCCTCCCCCTCTAGGAAGACCTCTACCTTCCCGACCTCCAGCTCTAGCTGGTTGTGCAGGTAGAGTGGCAACTTGTTCGGCAACCATGGACTGAGAAGCTTGAGGACCCGATGGAATACGTAGAGCCTGAGTAGTCTGTGGATGTTCACACCTCCTGAGTCTAGGGCAATCCCTCACCATATGACGAGTGTCACCACACTCAGAACAGACTCTCGGAGGACATGGTTGTTGTGGTTGGCTCGGACCGAATCGGCTGGATTGACCGCTGAAAGCACCCCGTGCAGGAGGTGCACTAGTCAATGGTGGTGCATAATAGGGAGCTTAAGGCCTGAGAGTGGCCAAAATACTGCTGGAAGCTGGAAGTGGTGAATGAACAAGGCGACTAGCATAACCCATACCATGACGAGCTGCAACTGGGTCACGGGTACCACTATATGTGCCAAAATTTTGAAGCCTCTTGGCCTCCCTCTCATCTCTCTCCCAAGTCCACATACCCTTCAATCTCCTAGAAATCCCCATTACCTGCTTGTATGCGATGTCCATCTCCAACTCTCGAGCCATGCTAAATCTGATATCGGAGTTGAGCCCTGATAAGTGGCTATTTTGACTGCTTATTAGCACCTTTTAGCATTTGTTTTAGTCCAAAAGTATTTAATTGTGTTCCTGAAACTAATGAAATTATGCAAAATTGCAGGAATGCTAGAAGTTTGGTCTCCCAAGATGAAATCCGACTAAAAAAGGAGTGTTTCGAAGCACAAGGCAATAAAGGGCGCAAAAGCACAAATGTGCGGTCCGTAGAAGAAATTGCGGATCGCAGAATTCCATCTGCGACTACAAACTAAGAAGAAAACTTTAGCAAAACGTTCAGCAATGTGCGGACCGCACATGAATTGTGCGGTCGCAGAACTGGGATAAGAGTGGAAGAACAGAGAGTATGAAAAAAGACCAAGTCCGGGAGCCTATGTGAATTGTAGAATAGATCAATTTCACAAAATTAGGTCAAGTTTGAACATCTGAAGCTACTGTAGCCGTTTTTCTTTACTACTTTAGGAAGTTTTACATTATTTTGGTGTTTGAACATTAGATTTCAACATTTTAATTTTCAATTATGATTTTAATTAGATTTTCTTCTCTATTTTCTGCAATTTCCATTATGAGTAGCTAGACTTTTACTAAGGTTGTGACCCAACCTAGTGTGTAAGCCTTATAGGTATGTAATTTAGTGCTTGTTTGTGATTGGGTGTTAATTTTTTAGCTTAGTTCATGCGTCAATTTAGAATTAATGGTTTCAAACATTGATTCATGCATATTTGACTTAGTCTCCACTTGAGAAAGAGAGACCTATTCTAGGATAACATAGCTAACAAGGAATTGGGTTAATTGAGAGATGGATTAACCTAATTAAAGGGTTCAACCTAGATATAGTAATAACTAGACTTGAGCTCTTCTCAACGATTTTGGTTGATACCTATTTGGACTTGAGAAATCCAAATTAGGGAAAATCACTCTCTGACCGAGAGGTATTTAGTGGGTAACGTAGATTTGAGAGTTATAAGACACCCCAATCAACAAAACAATAATTAACGTCTTTATCCTATTAGGAAAACACCTAGGTTATGGTCATAGCCCTAGGCCTTTAATCCAATTGGATAAACCTCAAAAACATTTAATTATAATGTATTTTCTTTATCTTGCATTCATTAGAGTAACAATATAAATAGAAACAAAACCTTGTGTTGGAAGTGCAATCTTAGATAACCCATGTGCTTGTTTCAAATTTATACTCCTAACTCCCATCATAACTCCCAGTGGATTCGACCCTAACTCCTAGTTGGGTAATTATTATTGCATATGATTGTGTCATATCTCTTACTGAGGCGTGTTGTGGACGTGATCATCTTTTAGCGTTGTTGACGGGGAGTTAAAACAGTGTTAGCTATATATTGGTGTGTTTTGGAATATCTTCTTTCCTTCCGTGTTACTAACTTGTTTGAGAAATCATAGGTGCAACCATGGCGAACAAGGAGCTTGTAAATTTTCCTTTAGGAGATGTGAACATCGAGGATGAGCAAGTTGATGAGGTTCCTCTTGAATCTCAATCCAATAGAAGAGGCCGAGTGCCTCATGACAATTTCCCCTCTCCACCCCAACCTCCACACCGGGTGTTACACAATGAAGGATATGCTAGTGCAATAGTCCCTCCCCGTATTAGGGCGGGCAACTTTCCAATCACCAATGTGATGCTCACTTTACGATAGCAATGAGGCTTCTTCACCGGCGCTCCAAGTCAAAATGTGTACAAACATTTGAAGGGTTTGTGGACACCTGTTGGGGTAGCAAACAAATGTTCTGAGGATGCATTGAGGCTAAGGATTTTTCCCTTCACTCCACGGGGGGAAAGCTTTATATTTGTTGGCATGTTTGCCGAACTATTCCATTCACACTTGGGATGCGTTGGCGGAAGAGTTTTATCTCTAAGTTCTTCTCTCCGGGCTCAAGGCTACACTTCGAGATAAGATTTTGGCATTCAAGCAAAAGCAGGATGAACCACTATACGAGATTTGGGAGGACTATAGAACAATGGTCAAGGAATGTCCGAACAATGATATGATGGAAAACATGATTCAACAAACCTTCTATCGTGGTATTAACACAACCAACCAATGTGTAGTGAGTCAACTTACCGATGGTAACTTTATGACTACGCCGTATGCGGAGGAGTGTGAGATTTTGGATAAAATGGTGGAAACATCATCGGTGTGGCAATCTCGGGCTAATGTTCCACAAGGTGATCCAAACGTGATCCACTTTCACAAAGTGTTTCATGACCATGGGCAAGCCATTACCGAAATGACTACCACCATGAATCAACTAGCAAAGGGTCAACTTCAACAAGTGCAAAATCCTAAGCAAGTCAATGCCATGGAAGGGGTGAACATGATGGTAAACAAAAGAAGGACCAAGGGTCCACAAGTGCAAAATCAAGTGGAGAATTATGTGCAAGAGGATAGTGATTTTGATCAAGATGATTCTTACAATGAACAAGAATAGGAGGTGCAATATGTGAACAACTTTCAAGGGCAAAGAAACAACTTCCAAGGCCCTAACCAACAACAATGGCGACCTCAAAACAATCAAGGCAATTGGAATTCTAACAACCAAGAAAATTGGAGTGGTGGCAACAATCAAGGGAATTGACATAACAATACCAATCAAGGAAATTAGAGTGGCAATAATCAAGGAAATTGGGGGAGGGGGTAACAATCAAGGAGGATGGAACAATAGCCAAGGCAATCAGGGGTCGAGTTTTCAAAGGCCCCCCCATGTATCAACAACCGAACAACCCGCCTTATTATCCTTCCCATGGTTCAAGTTCTTCAAACAATGAGATGGGGCATATTGAGAATATGTTTAAGAAAATGATGAAAAATAATGCCAAATTGGATGTCTAACTTACCTCACATACCACATCAATCTACAACTTACAAGTTCAAATGGGGAAAATTCTCAAGCTCTAAATTCTCATCCTAAGGAGGTAATACCAAGAGACACGGTAGTAAACCCAAAGGGTTGAAACAACACGGGGCATACCATGGTTGTTACTACAAGAAGTGGGAATGTACCTACCTCAAGTCAAAGGCAACTTGTGGATGATGAGAAAGTGGTACAAGAAGAAGAGGTCGCAAGCAATGTGATGCAATCAAATGATGAAGTTCGGATTAATATTGAGGATAGTGGAAGAGACTCAAGAGGAGGTGAACCCGTCTAGGGATCATATTATTGACATATCGGAGCTGGTAGTGCAAAAGGCTAATGCACCATTACCTGAGCCTCCACCTCCATACCCTCAATGACATTCCAACCAAAATGACGAGAATCAATTCAATAAGTTCATTCAAATGATGAAGAGTCTCTCAATCAATGTAACATTAGTTGTGGAACAAATGCCCGGCTATGCAACGTTTATGAAGGATCTCATGACAAAGAAGTGGTCAATGAATTCTGAAACCATCAAAGTCACTCATCAAGTGAGTTTAACTTTTCATTCAATGGATCCTAAGTTGGAGGATCCTAGTGCTTTCATGATTTCTTCTACAATTGGAAGTGCCGAGTTTGCAAAATATCTTTGTGATCCTAGGGAAAGTATTAATTAGATGCCCTATTCGGTCTTTAAGACCTTAGGAATTGGGCAACCAAGACCCACCTCTATGAGATTACAAATGTCCAACCGTACTATGAAGAGACCTTTGGGAGTGATTGAAGATGTCTTGGTTCGTGTTGATAAATTCATTCTTCCATAAAATTTTATCATTCTAGATTGTGAAGTTGATCATGAGGTGCCAATTATTCTTGGAAGACCTTTCCTTACTGCGAGGAAGGCTCTTTGTGATGTTGAAGCCGGAGAACTTAAATTCTGGGTTGGTGATGAAAAAGTGGTCTTCCATGTGTGTAAGTCCATGCGACAACCAAATAACAATGAGGTGTGCTCTTCTATAGACTTGGTGACCGATGTTATTGTTGATGAACCAAGTGCTATGATAAATCCTGATGATATGTTGGAGTTTGTCTTGCTCAAATTTGATGATGACGAGATAGATGGCTTCATGGAACGTGTGAACTCTTTGCAAGGAATGGGGTAGTACAACTATGCACCCCAAAAATTGTCCTTGGATCTTAAAAATAGAACAACTCCTCCTACAAAGCCTTCTATTGAAGAGCCTCCTACCTTAGAGTTGAATCCATTGCCTCCAAATCTTCGGTATGAATTTCTTTGTCCTTGTTCTACTTTACCGGTTATTCTTTCCTTTTGTTTGACTAACGTGCAGGTAGAATCCACTTTGGAAGTGCTACAAAAAAGGAAGAAGGCTATCGGTTGGACTTTGGATGATATTCGGGGGATAAGTACCGCATTTTGCATGCATAAGATCAACTTGAAGGAAGGCGCCAAGACATCTATTTAACATCAAAAGAGACTCCATGAAGCTATGCAAGAAGTTGTCAAAAAGGAGATTATCAAGTGGTTGGATGTCGGGGTCGTCTACCCCATCTTCGATAGTTTGTGTACTTCTCTAGTTCAATGTGTCTCAAAGAAGGGAGGCATGACTTTGGTCACCAATGACAAGAATGATTGATTCCTACGAGAACGGTGGCAGGTTAGAGAGTGCGTATGGAATATCACAAGCTCAACAAAGTCACATGGAAGGATCATTTTCCACTTCCTTTCTTAGATCAAATGCTCGGTAGATTGGCCGGCCATGTTTTATACAGATTTCTTGATGGGTAATCAGGCTACAACCAAATTCTTATTGCTCCAGAAGATCAAGAGAAAACAACCTTTACATGTCCCTATGGTACATTCGCCTTCAAGAGGATGTCATTTGGTTTGTGCAATGCACCAGCGAATTTTTAAAGGTGTATGATGGCTATCTTTACGAACATGGTGGAGGACTACCTTGATGTTTTCATGGATGACTTCTCAGTGGTTGGAGATTCTTTTGATGATTGTCTTGCAAAATTGGATAAAGTGTTGGCAAAATGTGAAGAAACGAATTTGGTGCTCAATTGGGAGAAGTGTCATTTCATGTCAAGAAACGCATTATCCTTTGCCACAAAATATTAAAGAATGGAATTGAAGTTGACATGGAAAATATTGAGGTGATTTTTAAACTTTCACCTCCAACTTAGGAAAGGGTATGCAGAGTTTCTTAGGCCACGGGGGTTTCTACCGGCGCTTCATCAAAGATTTCTCTAAGGTGGTGAATCTGTTGTGCAAGATTCTTGAGAAGGATGCTAAGTTCAACTTTAATGATGATTGCATGAGAGCTTTTGAATTGTTGAAGTTCCAGCTGACAACTACTCTCATCATCACCGCTCCAAATTGGAGTGTCCTTTTTGAACTCATGTATGATGCAAGTGACATAATAGTTGGGGTTGTTTTGGAGCAACGCATCAACAAGATTTTTCATCCAGTCTACTATGCTAGTAAGACCATGAATAGTTCCAAAGTCAACTACAACGTTACGTAGAAATAGATCATTTCTATCATGTTTGCAATTGAGAATTTCCGCCCGTACTTGATGGGTGAAAAGGTCATTGTCCACACGGATCATGCGACACTTCGTTTTCTTATGAGTAAGAAGGAATCCAAAGCTCAGCTGATGAGATGGGTACTTTTTTTTGCAAGAGTTTGATATTGACATCCAAGAAAGAAAAGGGAGTGAAAACCAAATGGCGAACCACTTGTCTCGTTTGGATAAGGAGGGGAGGACGAATGATGGCCTTGAAATCAAGGACTCCTTCCCCGAGGAGCAACTCATGGCTATTTCAATGAAAGAGGTGACATGGTTCGTGGGTCTAGCAAATTACCTTGTGTGCAGAATCATCCCAGATGAGTTATCTTCAAACCAAAGGAAGAAGCTCAAATGGGATTGTCAAGATTATTATTGGGATGAACCATACCTCTTCCGGATTTGTACGGATTGAGTGACTAGAAGATGTGTACCAGAAGTAGAGCAAGGTGAAATTCTTGGGGCTAGTCATCTTCGCCATATGGTGGTCATCATGGTAGAGCAAGAACGGCGTCCAAAGTGCTAAGTTGTGATTTCTATTGGCCCACTCTTTACAAGGATGCTAGTGAGATAGTGAAAAGATGTGGTGAATGTCAACGGGCCAATGGAATTTCGAAGAAAAATGAAATGCCTCTCATTACCATTTTGGAGATTGATATTTTTAATGTGTGGGGTATTGACTTCATAGGTCCTTTTGTGAGTTCTTGTGGAAACACCTACATCTTGGTCGCGGTGAATTATGTGTCCAAATGGGTTGAGGTTTTTTCTCTACCCAACAATGAGGAGAGAAGTGTGGTGGAGTTCTTGAAGAAGAATATTTTCACAAGGTTTGGTACTCCGCGGGAAATTATATGCGATGGAAGATCACTTTTTTCAACAAGATTTCACCACTTTACTTACCAACTATGGTGTTACTCATAAAGTCACGACTCCCTATCATACATAAGCTAGCGGTCAAGTGGAAGTTTCCAACAGGGAGATAAAGAGTATTTTATCCAAAACGGTGGATGCTAATCAGATGGATTGGGACAAGGAGCTTGAAGATGCACTATGGGCTTATCAGACGGCTTACAAAATACCTATCGGGTTGTCACCATACAGGTTGGTGTTCGGGAAAGCTTGTCACCAACCGGTGGAACTTGAGCACAAGGCCATGTGGGATATAAAGAAGTTGAATCTTGATTGAGATATAGCCGCTAACTTGAGGGTTGCACATTTGAATGACTTGGATGAGTTCCGGTACCATGCTTGTGCAAGTTCGTACTTGTAAAAAGAATAAATGAAATATCTTCATGACAAATACATTTGGAATAAAGATTTCAAGGTAGGAGATCTTTTATTGTTGTTTAAATCAAGGTTGAGGATGTTTCTTGGGAAGCTTTAAGTCTAAAAGGAGTGGTCCTTTTGAAATTGTGGGTGTAACACCTTTTGGTGCATTGGACTTGAAGAACAAAAATAATGAAGTATTCTGAGTCAATGGTCACCGGGTGAAGCACTACTTGGGAAAAGTTAGAGATAGCCACGTCGCGGCGGTCATTCATTTCAGTTAATGATATTTTGTGTGGTGTCGCGACGTTAAATAACGCATCTCTTGAAAGGCAACCCATGTTTCTTTTCTTTTTCCTTTGGTAGTTAGTTATTGATGTTCTAACTTGATTTGAAATGTGCTACATGGCTGAGTGTAACTTATAGGAACTGCGGATATAAATGTGGCTAAGTGTTGAAAAAGTGCGGACCGTAGTTTATTTGTGAGGAGTCAACAATTTGGAATGTTGTAGCAAAAGAGAAATGTGTCCGCACAATTATGTTATGGACCGCACAAATGAGAAATGGAAAATATAAACTCTCTGAAGTTTGAGCCTGTCAGAGAAGAGGTCAATGTGAGACCGCAAGGGAAATTTGCGACCGCACAAAAAATTATGGGGACCGTAGATGAGATGCTGAAGATAATGCCCCAGGTAACAGAGTGCGGACCGCAAATGAAATTGTGCGACCCACTCGACCTTCCTCCCATTTCATACACCATAAGTATAAATGAAGGGCAGGGGAAAGGGTTACGGTTTTCACTCTCTGAGCAAAAAAAATATCACTCTCTTGAATATTCTTGGTGAATTTATCTATCCACACACAACATCTTTGTTCAGTCACTCATCACACTCATTCATCTGGTGTGCTACAATTCCATGTTAATCTTTTTCTTATAATTTGTAGATTCTTAGTCATTTTTAGGCCATTTGTCAATAGATTTCAATAGTACATTCATGTAGGGTAAATCTGTAATGGGTTAACTAATACGTCCTCTATGCGAACTGGGTCAACATATTTCCATGCCTCTATGTTATTTCCATGTCAAAATTTGCACAAAATTGCAAAACCTAGATAGAAACAAACTGGATTGTTCGTAGTTTTTGAATTTTGCGGCCCCACCTAAAATTGTACGGTCCGCAGATTATGATTTTAGGGCAACATAGTTAAATAAGAGATCTGCAGTAGCAATATAAAATGTGCGGACCACATATTTCCCATCGCAGCCGCAAAACAACCCTTTTACTGTCATCAGAGAGTCTACACTTTATGACTCAATTGTGTCATCGCAGGTCGCACATCAGCCAAATCTCTATCATCACAGATTTGCGCTTTTTAGGATTCAGAGGTGCGATCGCAAGTGAAATTTTGCGGACCGCACTTTACTTTGGCAGTCGCATGAAAAAATTGTGCGGTCCGCAAGTCTGAATTTTTGGCCGCAAGAAAATTGTGCGGACGACAGATCTGGTTTCCTGCAAGCATGCTTTGACTATGTAGCCTCACTGTTTCTTTTGGTTTATATATTACATGCATGTCTCCTAGGTATGTTTGAACAGTGAATTGCAACTAACAATCGCCTTTGCTTGATACAGATAATGGTTCAATCTAGGGGACGAGGCAAAACATCTAAAGGGAGGGGTGAACCTTCTCGGGGTCGAGGCAAGAGTGCCTTACCTCTTGGCCAACAAAAGACAATTACAAAGAAAGCTACAGCCGACAGAGGGAGAGGTGTAAATCTCTCCGACAAGAGCTCATATGTCCTGCCTAGGGAAGCATCAGAGGGCACCTCAGCCTCTGTTCAGGAGCAACCAGTCATATAGACAAGGATGCAAGGGAGATACCAACTCAAGGACGAGCCGTCCTCATCTCATAGCACTTCCAAGGACATGGAGAGTGCTAGGCATGCTTATGATCATCGGCTGCACCTATCTCTGAGGCACAAGATACACCAGTTCAGGATATCCCGGATGATGGAAGAGGAGAGATGCTACAGTTGACGGACTTGAAAGGTTGAAGAAGTAAGAGGTTTGGGAGGAACGATTTGTCAACTTGGCCGCCTTTACCAGCCTTCGTACATAGTGGTCAGTGAGGTCGCTATCTCTCGAGTGATAGTTTCTATTGATAGATTTGGAGAGGTACAACCTAGCAGTTTTGAGAAAGTTAAGGGAATGCAAGGGGTGGATGTGGTTCACTCAAAGTGTAGTGGACGCCAAAGAGTACCTGGTCTAGGAATTCTATGAAAATTTGGCTCACATAAAAAAGGGGACAAAAATGACTAAAGTACGTAACTTAAAAGTAATATTTGATCAACATACATTCAACACGTACTTGGGCTTCAAATATATTGAGCCAAAGGAATATTTGGAAAAGTATGCATTAGGAGACACATCCCGACCTTGGTTAGAGGAGATTCTAGCAGTATCAGGGACACCACCTCCATGAATTTCCGCTAGGGTCCCTATCCACCAAAGCACTCTGAGTTTCGATGAAAAGGGTGGCAAACCTTTATCTGTAGCAGATTGGACCCGAGCAAGAATGAGACTTACCTTATGATTCCTGGAGCAGTTCTGGTTGCTTATATTATGGTCTGGTACCCTATCAATGTGGGGGTTGTGATGTCAGCCAACATCTTAGTGATTGGTCGGCAAGATAACTCATCCTACCTGTATCCCAACACTATTATAGAATACCTCACGGATGAATGGGTAGAGTCGAGGGATTATGACACAAAGGTGGGGCCGAAGAAGCCTTTTACTTCGTATTGACTGATGGATGCGAACAATCCGAAGAAGAAAGTTTAGCACCCTACCACCGCGGGCCAGTCTGATGAGCCAGCTACTGTAGTTGCTGAGGCAGTTGATGTTCCATCCACTTCAGTCAAGCCTTCCTCCAATATCGTAGCTATGCCTCTGCTATCGTCCACAACCCCTACTGTAGTTCCTACCCTAGCTCCCACCCCGACTTTAAAGCTAGTGCCTATGCCTACTGCCCCACTTTTTGTGTTGCGAGTCTCCTACACAGTAGAGAGTCTAAACAATTAGATGCAGACAACCACTACAAAGTTTTTTGACTTATCTAGTAATGTTACAACTCAGTCTTTTGTTCATGCACCTCAGTTTCCCCCCATAGTTGAAGAGACATTGAAGAAGCTCCTAGAGAACTAGAACAATATTATGGATACCTTGGTACATAAGGGGTCAGTGATCGAAGAGTTAGGAAAAGAAGTAAAGAAGATGAGAAAGTCCCAGGCCAGGAAGAAGCCAGTGGACAAGCTCCAGAGACAGGTGACCAGGCTTGCTACAACCGGAGTTCTCCCCTTTGACATGATGATTGACCCACACCATTCAGGCCCAGATCCTAGAGCACCAACAGCATCGGTGGCACCAGCTGGCCAGTCTGAGGATCCAGACCTTTCTGCCGACACTACCGAGGTAGTGCATCAGATGTTCACCAACCCAGCTATACCTAGAGTTGAGGATGATGAGATTCAGTTGGATAAGCATGCGGGCGGTGACATTACTGGGGACACAAAGATGTCCAAGGAGCCATAGGGAGTTCTCTTCACTCTTTCCCCTCTTTTACTCTTATTTTGTTAAGCATTAGGGACAATGTTTATCTTTATTCGGGGGGGGGGGGGGGGGTGTTTTTTTTATTTTTTTTTTTTTTTCTCAAATTTTTTTCCCTAAAAA